>VKON01000205.1:0-10798 GCA_009741485.1 Malurus cyaneus samueli
GCGCCTATTCCAGCAAAAAAGGCCACCGGCAAAATTATCAAAGGAATGCCTAAGCAGTTTTGAGGTAAAACCATATTTATAGCAAACATGCAGGATGACACTGTGGCCAAAATACCCTCCAGTGAAAGACTGAAAAAACAGCTATGAATTGTTTCACAAGCACTTTTATGAGGTCAACTATTTTCAAAAGAAAAGCGTAACACTCTTCATTCCACAACCTTCTTTCCATCTAGAAAAGTGCTCCCTGTGACCAGGAGTAGGTGCCGGCTCGGACAGCGCGTGCTGATGTGTTTGGCAGTCATGTGTAATTATCTACCTTAAGATTACTGACTAATTAGATGAACTACTGTAAACGCTGAGAGTGCTTATTTGACTGGGTGTTTGGTGGTCCCACCTCCGCTTGACAGCCCGTGAACATGTTTTATCTCATCTTGCCTTTCAAACCCTGCGTGGGTTAGATAGAGGCTGGAAGAGCATTCAGAAAGTTGTGAAGAAGGAAATTATGAATAGTAGGCTATTTTAATTGGATGCAACAATAAAGCATAATACGGCCTTTTTGACAGGGAGACCTTTTGAAGCTGTATTGAGGACCTAAAAAATGAACTGTTGACATATAGGATACAAGAGGCTTCTTCGAATTCTATTTTCGTCTGTTTGACTGCACTGAAACTAACTTAGCTTGACATCCGAAGGTGTTGTTAGGAAGCTTTGGCATATTTTCAGTTTTATGATGTTATAGATTCAATTTAAATTCCCTGCTTATTCTACACTGCGAGATTATGAATAATTTAGCTTTGTTTTTTTCTTCCACTGGAAAGGACAAGACACAAAACTTCTGTTTCCACATAATATTTTTTAAACAATTTTTACATTTTTTTCCAATCTGCTTTCTGGCAAAACGACCAAGTAAAAAAACTTAATTATTAGATATAGTGTGCCTTATTTATATCTCATTTGATCACAATATTCAAATTATGCACCTTAACTTCAAAGGTCTTGGTGATATTCTCTGTCAAAGGGCAGTGTATTTCCACTTCGGTGAGTTATCAACCTACATCTTCATGTTATAGGGTTTCATGTTGTGCTCCATGATTACTCACCAATAAACATGTGTGGATTGGTGATTATTTTTAATGACTAGGAAATAACTTTTCCAATGGTTAAATCCAACATGTTTAACATGTAAAATGTATTGGTCTAATATTTCCATCAAAATGAAAAAAAATTAAAATTTCCTAGAGGAATTCTTGTTGTGCTTTATATACTGGAGCTCAAATCAATATCTTTTTTTGTTTGGTTTTCTTTGTACTGAGAAGGGTAACTTCAACATCTTATTTTTTTTTTTCGGTAACCAATATATTTATGACTGGCTCTCATTTTACCGATTATTACATTTATTGTGGGAACTTTCCATATTCTATGATAGTTGGTCAAGGATGGATTGGGTTGGAAAGAACCTTGTAGATAACTAGTTCACCTCCTGCTTGGGTACTGATTCCACACACTAGATTAGACTGGCCCTGAACACCTTAGGGTAATGTGTCATTACACTTTTTGGGGTATGCTCCTGTGCCTCACACTTCTGGTTAAAAAAAAAAAAAAAAAAAAAAAAATCTTTGAACATCTCATCTTAAATCTTCTTTTTATTTAGTTTAAAAAGATCTCCCTTGTTGCATTATGCTCCTTTTGTGGCCCTTACCTGGACCCTCTCCAACAGACTGAGGTGAAGAACTCATTCAGTGCATCAGCCTTCTCCATATCCACTGTCACTGCTCTTCCTTTCATATATGGAATTGGGGTGGGGGAGGGTTTCCAACTTTCTTCTCTATCTTTTTATTTATAGATCCCTTCTTGTATTGTTCACTCCCTGCATGTCCCTTATATCTGTATCTCAGCTTTCCTGATCCCATCCATATATATCCTACATCAGTCTAGTCTTTCCGGCACGATGTCCCTGATTCCACTGTGCATTTTCTTCTTTTTCTATTTCGGAGGCGGTCTTTGGTCAGCCATTATGGTTTTTGCCCTTCTTTGCATGATTTCCTGAACACTGTGATGAAGAACTGTTCCCTTAAGTATGACATATGTCAAATATGACATATTGTCATATTCTATTTTTTTAAGTCTTTTGAATAATTAAACCATAAAATCTTACAGCAATTTCTTTTTCTGGCCAAAACATGCTACTTCATAAGCATTTTAAAAGGCCAATAAAAAAGATAAATTCTCATGAAAAAGTGCTAGAAGAATTCTTGTTTTTAAGTAATGAGCCTATATGATATCATAACACATTGTAATGCTGAAGTGCATCAGAGTGTAAAATTGTAGATATTGAATTTCCCATTAGAATCTGATCTCTCTTCAGATAACATTTATACTACAATACTATTATTGCGTTATCAGATGCAGTACAGGGTGAAAAAAATGTATCAAAATGTACTTGATTCTTCAGGTCAAAATCCTGAGTGTTTTTTGAGGAGGTCCAGCTCATATAGATAGTATCATTAGATTAGTATACTCAGTGTTTAGATTACCCTTAATATTAAGGGTCATGAAAAAACATGGAGGTCTCTCAGATCATCAGATAAAATTGTATCAGCTTACTCAATTGACATCTCTGCAAACTTTTACATGCCTCCTAGCTTCAATGATGGATCAAATAGCACAGTAGTGATAGTAACCATATATATGATCATCATTTCTTGCCTGTCTTCATTCCTTGTTGCTTTTCTTTCCCCTTTTTTTTTTTTTCTTTTTTTTTTTTGGAGCATAATCGTTTTGATATTGTAACCTGTTAATGAGTTTATAAGTGATGAATTTTTAAGCACTACTATGACTTGAACTAGAATGATATAAATAGAAATTTTAATATATACTTAGATTCTCTAGATCTTTTTTTTTTAATTTAGCATTAAGAACCAAAAGCAGAAAAGCTAGAATATGCTTCAAAACCAGTTTGAAATATTTTGTTCCAAATGAACTAGACATTCGAAAAGGCTTATTGACAGGTGGCTCAATGTACAGGAGCAGAATATATTTACAGTTGACAAGGTTCAACATGAACGAATAAATGCAATTCTTTTGTGACTTGACAATATTTATTACAGCTGTTAATTTATAGTACAAATGGCACACTAGAGCTTCAGAATTCTCTTTTGTATACATTTGTTTCACCATCTTCACTCCGTCTGAAAAAAACGTCCTAGTAAGAAGGAGAGTGTTGATAGCAGTTAATTAACCCTTTGGGCAAAATTTTGAGATTAATTCATAGTTAACTTACTTTAATTGGTATTCTTTTCCTTTCCTCATAATAAAATCTACATGTTAATGGTAGTTTTTCTCCACACTGTAAGTGTTGTACTTTTATGTAGTAGTGGTATGTAAGGAAAATCCAGTTGGAAGAAATTAAAACCCTGTTTTCTAATCCACAGGAATTGTTTATAATTGACCTGAAAAGTATTTTCTTCATGCTCAAATCAAATCTAATTCCAGTAAATACTGGCGAGAAGAAACTGGCTTTTGTCTTAGAGCAAATTTCAGAAATATTCTTTTGACTGTTCGCAATGGCTGCATGCCAGCCAACATTGACTTCTTCCACAGTTGCTTTTATTGGCTGATTATCTTACAAGTGTACAGGTTGAGAACTGAGCCATATCACATTTAAGTTTGGGTGAAGGACACAAAGCACTCATCTGCATTTTTAAGAACATCCAACGTGAGGAACTGTAAAGTTACAGAACTTTGTCTCCTATTATGAAGAGATTAACTCCACAACCATAAATTTGATCACTAGCTACTGTAAGCATTGCAAACAAGAAAGGCTGTAGAGAGCACAGGTTCTTGTACAGATTGAATTAGTCATATGAAAAATTCAAGTTTAAGATATTTTGCTACCTACTATGCAGGGGAAACTGTGTGCCCATAAAATTTTTGAAAATTGCTATAGGTTGAAGAAGAGGAGCCAATGGCACGCACCATCTGCAGTGCTGGGCACCATGCCCATGGCACTCTGATTTGTGACGGTGCAGTTTGACGTCTGCCAGTGCATAACTGGTGTGACTTTAAGAGTGACTTTGAGAGAACTTTGGAACCATGCACTTTTCCTGTGCATTTATTATTGTCATGGAGCATAGGTCACACCACAGGAACCCTATGGGTCTGTGCTGATAACCTTTTTCTACTGACCACATATTTTTGTCAGTTTTCTGTCTTTCAGTCAACTCTTAGTCTTACAACCCCATGACAATGCAATTATGTATAAGAATCTTCAATAAGGAACCATGTCAAAAGATGCTTGGGTATTAGAAGTTGTTGGGGAGTTTTCAAAGCTATGGGGGCCATTTAAACCCCCTGTTTTTTCCTTTTACACCTCAATTATCTTTTGGTCCCATGATGGGCTCATTGACAGGTTTCATACTTCTAGACTGTTCCTTCTGACATATTACATTAAAATTATGTTTAACTCATCAGAATTAATGCTCCTCCCCTTTTCCCATTTTGACATAGTTCTGCTTTTTGAAGATTTCCATATTTTTAATTCTAAACATCTCCTTTGCTCTGCTTTAAGCAAATCAGCTCTCGTGTTCTTTTAAATACTTTCTAGTGGATAACAGAATATTTGAAAATTGAGTTTCAAATACAGTATATTTAATTTTATTTTTTACAATATAGTTTGGAAACATTTCAGACCCAATGATTTCTTTTGGGCAAATTTTTTGGTTGTTTGTAGAAGTGATAGAAATTAAGCGAAATAATTTCCTTCCCTGTAGTGCTTGGCATTCTGACAAGTGTTCTCTATATACTTCAACTTCTGTATATATTCATCAGCTATACTTCTTGTTGATACATGGCGAGGGGTTGCCCCACTGAGGCTTTCTTTGGTCATTCTATATTCAAGCCAGGGCTTTTTTGGCCAGCCTTGCTTGACAAGAAGTTCACCTGCTGAACCAGTGAAGTCATGGTTTCACTGATCTTTGATGCCTTCTCTGACTGTGAATGTGGAGAGCTGGTTGGCAGCAATCTCTGTGCACAGCTTTTACTTCTAGAACATTAAAAAACCCGAGGATGCTCTTTGGAAATTTTGCCTTACTATTTGCTAGCAGTAGGGGAGCAGATGCCATATGGGAGTGCATTTACTCATCATGAGTTTTTACAACTGCTTTGTGCAATTTACAGAGTCCAAGAGTACGACAGCAGGGCCATAGAGCAAACTGGGGTGACAGCATGGAGCACATGTGGTTTTGAGGAATATATTGACTACCAGGATTGCAAGGGGACCGTGTCACTATGTGGGACCCAGATAACAACCCCTGGCACACCCTCTGAGGTGCTTTGCCTTTCACTCAGAGATTGCTGCAGCTGGACACTGTAGAAAGCCAGGAAATTAAAACCTGGGGTCACCTTTGAGCCTTTGAGAACAAATGCTCAGCACAGTGTAGGCCCCAAAAACAGCAAAAATACATTTAAGAGTTTTTTACTGAGCAGAGCAGCTATAATTGAAGATCATGTTAAAAACATTTTAAAAATTCAAACCTGTATCCCATTCATTGTAAAAATTGTAATTTTGAAGGCTCAGCATGGCCCTGATAACAATCCTGAAAATCGGTGTGTTAGAGAGTTTCTGGATACTGACTCTCAAGAAAATGTCTTGCCTTTCTTATCAGTGCATGAGCATCTACTAATCTGCGTGAGCTGGAGGTTCTGAACTCTGAAAAATAAGTGCTTTTAGCTTTTTAAATGCAAATTTAAGGAAGAAAAATGTACTCTTGACAAACAGACCTATGAGCAATTTTTTTTTTTTTTTTTTTTTTTTTTTTTTTTTTGAGATGGTGCAGAAATGCAGAACATATCCCTAATCTGTTCTAGATTGAGTACCATTACATGTTTAGCTTCAGTGTAAGTGTGAGAGTTTTACCCTCAGCAATGGGAAAAAATGTTCGGGATGGGTTTTGCCTACAATCCTTTAAATTTTACAGAGGGACATGGCGTGACTTATTTCCAGCAGGTACAGAAATCCCCTGGCAGCAGAAATGATTCAGCTTATAGGTTCAGAAGTGAGAGGCTCTGATTTTATGTTAATATAGAGCTCCAGAGCTGAGAAACACTTTGGGTGAGTGTGGGAGAGTAAGGAAGCCTCCAAAAATCACCACAGTAAGCACAGTTCATCCGAACCCTTCCACTGAAACATCAGCTTCTTCCTTTCCCAGCACCATTCCCCCTCTTTGTTACCCGTTCTAACATCCTGTTTTGTTTTGCTAATCTGGGCTCTCTGTCTGCTGTGGTGCTGGAAGCCCTGGCAGAGCACACCTTAAATTTGTTCTTGCACTCTGCTGTGCTCAGCCAGTTGTCACACAGCACTGTGGAAATCAGCAGGTTCCATGGCATGTACCTGAAAAACAGATCAAAAGCAGTGGAATCACAACACTGTGAGCACTTAAAAAAATAATAGCATTAGAAATATTCACCCAGGTTATTTTTCATCTGTGGTTTCCTTAAAGTTTCCAAAATGTTCTTAATTTTGCTTTATCATTTAAGATGCTTATATTCTGCATGGGCAGGAAAAAAAGGCAAACGACCAAAACCAGATAAACTTTTACTCAAAGAATTACTTTGTTGAAGTTTCTGCAGAAAAAAAATACAAATACGCCATGCCCATCTTCTTCAACCCTGCCCCGGGGCTGCTTGTCCAATTTGTGCTCACACAGCTGCACTGTGACCTCGTCTACTTCCCTAAGCTGACAGCCACAGAGTTGGTTTTAGCTAAATTATATTTAACCTGGCTCAGCCCCAGTTCAGCTCACTGCTTTAGCTCATTACATGGAAATGAACATCCACTGATGGAGAGAGCCATACTGCTCAATCCTCTGTTTTCTGTGAGAGAAATAATCATAAAACCACAACCTCAGCATCAGATTTAATTGTATCAAAGAGAGTAATTTGAAGTGACATTGGTGCACTAGGCTGCAAATCAACATAAAGCACTAATCAATTAATGTGGAGGAACCTACCTGAGTATAATGTATTAGTAATAGGCATTTTCTGTGTGTCACAAGGAGCCTGTAAAGCAAAAGGCATAGAAGAAAAATGCTTTCCACATCACATGAGGAGAAACATTCACAGTATCAAATCAGAAGAGAGATGCTGCTCTGACAGATAATCAAAAGAGGCACACTGAAATGAAAATGAGCTGCAGATAACAAAAATTGCTCTCAAACAGCCAAATTAATGTTTTATGAATGAAATTTTGTATTTATTCATGCTAAAGAATTAAAGCAAAATTGCAATCTCTTTTAGATACTTTAATAAGCTGCTATTCAAAAATTCTTGGAATAAGCTAGTTAAAACAAAGACTCAAACAGTTTAATCAAAAATGTATAATTCAAGGTACGTGATTAAGCTGTAGCTGTAAGATCCATTCCTCCTATTTGCTGTGCAAATAATACTGGAGTACCTGCGTTTTACGATGCTGGATGTGCGGCTGACTGATTCAGCATCAGCGTGAACAGAAGGGGGTGGTGTTACCTTAGCTTGTGTAACACTGTACTTCCTAAGAATTGAAAAAAAAAAAAAAATTACCCCTAACTTCAATAGATCCACTGAAAGGGTAAGTTACCTAAGAAAGGAAACAAAGCTTACATTAAATGAGATTTCTGTAACTTTTTATTGCCATTTGATATGGCTTTCCCCCCCTTCTACTCAGCATTGCAGGGCTAGCAGATTTACAAAAGACACATGAAGTTCATAGAGATATTTAGATTACAGTTCTGCAGTGATACTACACAATGCCTGGTTTCCATGCTATTTTATTCTTAAAAATCCATTATATGAATTGCAAGACAATGTAGTCCTAAGGGATGCCTAATTTGAGATTCAGAAGGCTCTCTCTGCCTTCACAGCTTATTGGAGTCAGGGGAGCAATGGGACAAGTTGAGGCAATGTGGAAAGAGGATCACAGGTGGGTACACCATGGTCATGGAAATGCCAAGTAACACCTCTGCTCCAAGGAAAACTCCACTGCAGGAAGATTGTGATGAGCTGTGCCACTGAGACCGGGAAATTTACTGGGAGCTTCGGTGCAGTAGGTCCAAAGTAGAAAGATTTTTAGCTTTTTCTTGCTTGTGTGTGTTTTCATTTGTGCGTAAGAGAGTGAAAACCCTTCAGATTCTTTGGCAAAGTAACAACTGTCTTTGGGACTGGTTATGCAGTCAAAATGCAACACTGTAAATTACTGACATAGCAGTGCCTAAATAAACAAAATTTATTACATAAATAAATGTACTCACAGCTAGGTTTCAGTAAAAGGACAAGTGTATGGGATAAACACATTCTGGCCCAAAAAAAAATATTTTATGTCAGTTGAGAAGAATTTATTTAAGAATGCTATGGCAAACAAAAAAATCCACTGCTATTTAACAGCTTTTTAGACTCTAGTTAGAAATGTTAATCTAAAGATTACTTTTGMAATATATTTTAAAAATATGCTTTGCACCTAAGTATCTTAAGTAGCTAAGGAACAGATTTTCTTCCAAAAACTTTCTCTGGGGAAGGAAAGGAACTTTTTATAGACATAATTTCTCAGACAGATTTACTTATATTTTTCTCCTGCACTGCTGATAATTTTGATTCACAAAAATGTCAAGCTTTTAAAAGGTTGTATTCCTTTCCCAAGGTGAAGCTAAGTGTTCCTATCATCATGCAAAGTAGTCTGAGGAGAAGAGAGAGTTTTGAAAACATGCATTTATGACTCTTTGAAGCTGTGATAACCACTTGGAGCCTTGGCAGTGTATCGTTGATGACCTTTTCTTGTGAGCACTCATAATTGCAGAGATATTAATTAATTAAATTTTACTAAAATGTTTTGAAGATGTAGGATTTCACATACTGTAAGTATGACATAAAATCTAATGAACTGTCTACTTATCTCCAGAGCAGTCTGCTTAAGGAAGTATTTATGCACAGTAAAATATTGCAGACTGTAGAAGTCAGAGTAGTAGCATGAAAGCTTGGTGTAGGAAGGAAAAGACAAAATCAGTAACATATTTATTTACAGCCATCCTCTTCTTTGCAAACATGGCTTTCAGAAACACCGGTACAATACATACATTTAATGTTCTTTAGAGTGTAAGAAGTGCTACATGTGTCCTGGAGGAAAGCTCGTAGTCTCAGAAAAAAGTGTTCTTAAATACTTGGTTTGCAAGCCCATCTGGTTTCTTGTTGCTCGTCATAAAAATGTTCGGTTTTCTTGATGTTGCAGGTTAAAATGGCAAAATATTACTGAAATCACTGCATTGGATGAGATAATTTTCTTATTCAAATAAGAATAAGAAATAAAATTCTTCAATTTTTCTTATTCCCAATTTAACAGTGAAATTAAGCATGTGCTTAATTTTAAGCACATGTGTAAATCTTATTGAAATCAGTAGGATTTAGGCACATATTTAAGTGCTTTTCTGAACTGGGGCCAATAAAGAAATATGACTAATCTCATTGATAAAGGAAACAGGAGTTAGTCCAAGTTACTTAATCACAAACAGTCTGTTTATGAGGAAAGAACTGTGCTTTTTACATCTTCATTGCTTCACACTTTTTAAATAAATACAAGCCAGAAAGGCAAATTCAGCTTTCTACAATATGATGATACTATAATTTGTTCAATAACACCTTTACAAGTGTTCTATTGCTTGCTTGTGCTACTGACGTTTCCCACCCCCCATCAAGTCTATTCTCAGTTTGGCAATCCATTTCAAAGTTAATCCTCACAGCTCCTTAACAATGAATGAAGCAACATGAGTTGAATGCTGGCTGAGGTTTTAGACGTCAGGGTTGAGTGTTTTTTATTTCCTTGCATAATTTCTAGAGAAGAATTAAAATAATTTTCTTAGATTTGCTATTCAAAACTGTCCAGCTACTCAGTTTGTGTTTTTTTTCCCTGTGGATTGCAAAAGGCATACACAATCTTGGTACATCCTACCCAGTCTGCAGCTGAGCAGTTGTGATTTGGCCATGTTAATCAGGTAATGTGGTTTTCGTTGAATGTGAGTATAATTCTGAAAAAATGAACATTGTATAGAAACCCATAAGGATAATTATCTTGGACTCTGATTCAGAAGTTTCATTTTGTGGAAATGATAATCTATTAATGTTGAAAGACTAAAGAAAAAAATATGGGGAAATATTGTCAAACAATTTATAGCTTTTTTTTTTTGTTTGGGATTTTTGTATTTTTTTTTCCTTGGTTTTTTTTTTAGTGGTTTTTTTAATGTTTTTATTTTATTTTTTTAAAAAAACAAATAATAAAAGAAAACAGAATTTCAAGTATTGTAATTTTTAGTAAAAAACACACACGTGCACCAATTATTAGATTCATTTTATGGTTCAAAAATTCCCTCCAGTAAGATAAGGAAGAGGGAGAAGGCATATAATAGCAAGGGCATTGTCACAATTCAAAACAAAGACAAGAAAAGGAAGAGAGGCTACAAGAGAATAATAATTTTAATGGAGAGACAGAAGCCACATACACAACAGATATACAACCAAGTTTCCTTTTAATCTCTTTTTTTATCAAGCATATAAATTTTGTCAGTCCTAAACTTTACCGAGTAGGCTCACAGAAGGTGAAACTCAAAGCTATTCTCTACTAAGTTCCAAATTATGTCTTACTTTGCAAGCGTAGTCAGGAACTGAAGATTGTTTGGATTGATTACTCCTTTTTATCATGACCCTC
Organism: Malurus cyaneus samueli; assembly: GCA_009741485.1. NCBI lineage: Eukaryota > Metazoa > Chordata > Aves > Passeriformes > Maluridae > Malurus > Malurus cyaneus. The sequence continues at coordinate 10,724 of VKON01000205.1, forward strand.
CACAGTTGTCTATATCCTGTAGGCAAAAGAGAGATAATTAATACAATAAACTACCACAGAGATATTTTTTCCATC
>VKON01000205.1:14038-53978 GCA_009741485.1 Malurus cyaneus samueli
ACATCACAACAAGAAAAGAAAAATATAAGAATTTAAAGGGGCGTGGGGAAAAGATTAAGATGTTAAATAAAACACATCAGGAAAGTAAGAGCTTCTATTAACTGTTGAGATGATTCCTGAGATATGGATTAGTTTAAATTCTCCGATAGAAGTGCAGGGAGACAAGTTGCCACTTAAAACAATATGCTGTATTCTCAGTTGGTGATGTAGGAGTCTGTGATAATGACTTACCCTTCTCTTTTCTCTTGGCATAAATGGCTACAGACATTAAATGGGAACTCATGACTTCTGTTTTCAAACTCCTGTTACATCCATGAGTGATTTTGGTTTTTGCAGACTTTATGGTCCAGATGAATGGTGGAGTATGGTTGGGACTGGCCTTGATGAAAGCAATAAAGAATGTTTTTTCAGCAAAAGCTGACATGGGCTCTTGTTTCCTCTCAGTCTTCCTAACTTGGCACACTTGGCTCCTCAGAGCCAAAAACAGTGGTGCTGTCATGCAGTCTGCAGATTTGAAAATTATGCTACTAGTCTCAGTTTTATTTCTTTAAACAAATACTTTGTGAACAGCTGAAACTTTGGAAAGCCAGTTCCCCACAGCTCTCTCCTGTGATTGGTGGTACACTGTCTAATCTAAGTTTTGACCTCAGGCTGCAGGCTCTGTCTCAGTAGGGACTAATTTGTGTCTTCTCCCTTTAACCAGCTACCCATTTTTATGGAAGCAGTATCACTGCTTTTGTCTTAATTAGTTGGAGCTGGAAAATATATTCTAATATTACTTACTTTGTGTATGCAACTTCATTGCACTCCTGTGGTACAACTGTCACTTTTAAACACAATTGTTCTGGCAACTGAATAGTCCTGTTCCAAAAGTCCTAATGACAAAATGTGAATTTCAGTCACAAATAATAGCAAAGGAAATAAGGGATTAGTGAAATGAGATACAATGAGAAGTAGGAGCAGATTAATGCCTCCTGTTTGCTCTTTTAAATGTTTTTTTTTTTTTCTGTTACTGTTTAATACTTGAGCAAGGAGGAAAAATGGCAAAGGACTTTGAAATAGAATTTTGCAGGTAGTGATTGCACTCTGTTAACCAGAAAAAAACAACAAAGCAAATCAAAACTTATTTCTCCTTTTCCCAGGGACTAATAGAGTGAAAATTCCCTGAATTCACATTGATTCCTCTCACAGTTATGTGATGATTGTTTTCTGGAGAGACAGTATCTTCCAAAGGCATGACAGAGTTCTCTATCAATATGGGTACATTAGATTTTGAAAGAATTTATTTTGCCAGGATTTTGACCAGATTTTTGTTATATTCTTACCCTCTGGAAATTCTCAGAGCCCAGGAGTTCAGCACCTAGCACCTAGCAAGTAGGTGCTGCTTCCTATTATTCATAAATTCCAGACATACGCATATGCACTGTTGTATGTCACACTGCTGACTTTTCTGGTCATGCCTGTTTCGTAAAACCTGAAGGGGAATAATACACAATGCCATGTCACATTTCTCCCATCTAATGCAGAGTTGGAACTAATCCTCCTGTTTCTCTTAGTGCAAAGGAAATAACCAGCTTCCTCACATTTCCACCAAAGAAGTGTGTGAGACACCAAAGACTGTGTGGGATTTGTACTTAGAGATTCATCCAACTGTTAATGAACAAATCTAAATTCTTAAGCTTCCAAGGTAAGACATTTCCCCTTCACACAGTAAAGGATTAAATCCTTCAATTCCCATGGGGTAGACACAGCATCCATCAAATCTGCTGAAATTCCAGAAAATGAGTATTTATTTCAAATTTATTTTCATGCTCTGAAAAAAACCCAAACAGTAATTTTACCCTATATTTTGGATCAATTTCCTGAGCAAATGATGTCATTTTACCACATTTTCTTCTCTATTTGACACATAAATACTATTTTTGATCCAAGAATGTGTTCTGAAATACATTTACCTTTCAAGGTAAATACTATTAATAAGAGCTTCCCTAAATCTAGAATTATTAATTTCTAATTGTCATCGGTGCATGCATCTGTGCATTACATGATTCTGTCACCTGAGAAATTTCATCCAATTATTTTAATCTTAGCTGGCAGATATAAAAAGCAACAAGTACCACAAATCCTAACACTTCCAGAATGGTAGAAGTACAGATATCAAGAATCACACCTGTAATGAGTATGAAAAAATGACAAGAAAATTGGTATGACTTAAACATGAGCTTTCACATGTGAATGCACATGCAGATTCATACAATTACATTTTTATTTAACCAACAGCAGCAAGAGATAATATTATTACTGAAGTTGTTTCAACACAACCTCTTCTTAAAGCTGTTGCACTTCTTAGTGAACAAGAGACTTGAGGTCAGTTCTCCTTGCAGCTTCTGGCTCTTGAATATATCTAGGAATATGATGGAACTTATTTTCCATTGATGTCCTTATAAGAAGAGTGCCCTTGACAAAGTCATAAATGGCACTGTAAGTGGCAGCTGTGCTTTTGCTTTCTAACCTCAGCCTGCATTTCAAACTGAATGTCGAGGAAATCAGAGCCATGATGTGTTTCATACAGCAAAGTTGTTACCTTCCTTGGTGTGTAGGACTTTTGGGGACATAATGACCATATCAGCATTCTTTGGCCAAACACTGTACAGCAATGGAAGTGAAATAACTTTTGTTCTGATCTGGGAAGTATCCATTGACAGATTGCAGACAGTTCAGATAGTAAGTCAGAAACTATCAACACAAATGAAAGGAAATCATGGAAGGAGGAAGAAGCTAATATTTCATCTTCAAAAAATGATAAACATTCCCATGTGAAAAAGACATTTATTCAGCTAATGAATAATTAGGGTATTCAAAACAATGATGTTTTGTTAGGCAGTTAAGATCACTATCAGCAGTTGTGTTAAGCTGACTTCCCATTTAGATCACCGTTATGAGGAGAGGTCCAATAAATTATTTTCTGCCAACCCATGTAACACATCTGCTGGAAATATGAGAGGGGACAAAACACACCATGGCAAGAATATTTACATTGTGAAGTCTAACTTTTTAAAGTATTGGAACTTATTCAATTAAAAATGTATTGAACAAGATAAGGTATAATATGACTATCACTGATGAAGTGTGCTTGCTGGCATACTCTGAGTACTATAACTCATTTTTTCCCAAAATATTTGACACAGACATCCATTTTAGAGTGAATTTTTACTTTTCCAATATAAATATCTCTTGTGCTTATATTTATATAGTTCAAATATATTTACATGTTTTGATTCATGCAAAATAGGCCTGGATATGGAAGGAGAATTCAAAATGGCATAACTGTACAGCATTCCTGGTATAAGGAAGAAACAGAGCAAATAATGCAAATGCAATTATTCAGGGAGTTTAAATTACCAGGGTTTGACTCTGAGCAATTTAAAACAGAAGACATTATACTACTGTGACCAGCACACCTGTGGACTTGCTGGTTTGTCCCACTTCAACCAAAGTCAGTAATGGAAAGATCTCCTAGAAAGAGGGACATGTTAAACAATTTCCACAAACCATGTACTGTCTTCAGCCAGTGGTGCTGAGAAACTGTGGGAGTGAAGAGGGGAGGGCAAAGGAGATCAACCACATTCGAATTTTAAAAAGTAAAGCAAATCACAGTGAGCTGCAAATGGGGCTAGAGGTAAATGTGAAGCATTTGCCTGAAGCTCTGAAATTGGCCAAACGTCTAGTAGAAGCAATGCCATCAAAAGCAGGGAGGCACCAGTTGAATTATTTTACTGAATTAGGAAAGGAAAATTCTGATTCTGAAAATTCTGAAGACTATACCACGGAAATATTCTTTTTATCTTAATATTTTTTCAGTCAGAAAAAAATCTTGTTTTTCCAGGACAGAGTATATGTATGCTAGGAAAAAATCCCATGTCAACAGTCTGGATTATACTTTTTTATCTCTAAAGCCCGTCAGAGTAAGACTGATAGACATTTAAACATTGTTTAATTTTTTCATTGTCTTAAGACTAGTCTGAATGTGTCAGAAATATGATATACCTTTCATTTGACGTTAATTTTCTTAACTAGGTGTGCAGTTTAAAATGAGGTCCTCTTTTAATTAGAGAGAGTCCAGCAGTTAAGAGGTTAGTCTGTTAAAACTGTTCATTCTGCTATAGACATGATCATCTGTGTAAATGAACAGTGTACCAAGCCATTTTACAAAATCAAAATCATGACTAAGGCCATCTGAATAATCCTTGAGAATAACAGCTTTAAATATGAGTTTAGTGTGTAATAACACCCCATTACCAAATTCCACCCTTTGAGTAACCTGCTTTTACCCTCCAGCTGACTGGACTGCCATGCTGAGATGTCTTAGGATAGCGCTCTAGAAAAGGCACACCAGAGCCAATTAATCTGCACAGCCAGTGCTGAAATAGCATTATTGGATCTGGGCTCCTGAAGCAGACACACCCAGGAGGAGCAATCTGTGGGGCTGCACAGCAGCCCTAGTTGGAAGAGGCAGCTGATGGCAGGGATGGGAGAAGCTCCTATGCCTGTACGTTAACATGGATTAAGGAAAATTTCCAGTTCCCAAAGGATTCTCCTGTTTAAAACCAATATTTTTACTTTCTGCCACGAAATGATAACTGGTACACTATCTGCCTGAAACTGTGTACATTTCTTGAGCATGGTTTTTGCTGGAAGGAGGATAATCATTCTTACAGGCATTTTTCTTAGTTCCTTCATATATTTTCAGTTCAGTGTTTCATGGTTCCTGGCCACAAAAATCATTTTAATTTGGTTCTTTTGTAGCCCTGTATTGAAAAAGTTACGCTTCTGTCATTGTGGTGTGTGCCTGTCCTAGGTCCTCATTTTTCAAGCCTGAGCAACTTTACAACTGAGTAAGGATTTTAAAATTAAAAAAGCTCGTGCAAATTTCCCTATACAACGGAATAGGCAGAGTAGCACAAACATAAACTATCTAAGGGAAAACCTTTAATCAGAACCTTCAATCAAACACAGGACACAAATCTTGAAAAATGGAGCATTGCTACTTTGGTTCCTGTGAGTATTTATTTACCATAGGTGGTGGTGATAAAACCCATTAAGTTTACTATGAAAAGCTGCTTATTCTTTAATCTCTGCCCATATGATGGACTGTGTGCATCCATGATTCACAAGGATGAATGGATTGCATGATTCACCCAACTTAATTTACTATAATCTTTTAGGCTCACAAAAGTTATTTAAACTTCCTGAAGCTTCAGCTGCAGTTTTAGATTTCAAGGAAATGCCTGGATTGTTTCTGAATGTATATTTAAATTTTCTATCATGAATTAAAAATTTGAAAGTGTAATTCAAGTTCATGGGTTAACCCCTAGTCTCTCCTACAAGTCTGGGTTTTCTCTGTAGGGAACCAACAGCTGTGAGAACCAATAATATGTGAAAACTCTGCAGCACAGAGGGAGCTTACTGGGATTTTTCAAAAAGGATGGTATGCACGGCACTGTTTCTGAAAGTCTCTTAAGACAAAAATTTTTGTGATCGAGTCCAAAAATTGTGATAGAGTCCAAGATATAAAGATCCTTTAAAAGTATTTGGATTACATTTTGTGTCGTAAGAAAATCCACTATGATGTGCACCATCATAACCACTGCTGGGATATATTAGTAAAAATAGAAAAATAATTAGTATGAATAGTAAAATATTAAGTAACTTCATCCATTATTTAAAGATTTTTCCAAGAAACATGCTCAGGGTGGTGTGGAATATTTCAGGGTGGTGTGAGCTCAAGGGAACAAATGCTACCTTATAAAATTCATTGTACTAATATGTGATTTAAAGTTCACTATTCCACTACTTGGTCAATTCACCTTTTCCTTCTTGTCACAGTTTTCGGTGCAAAGTAACAGTGCAATCACTTATTTTTCACTTTTTCAAATACAACCAAAGAAGATTGGGTCCAGCAAGTTCTTTCTGAATGGGTAAAGGAAAAAAAATTACTGGAAACCACACTGAAAACATAATGATATTTTGAAATGCAGTGTGTGAATTTGGAAAGAGAAGTGTTTGGAAGATATAATATTTTACAGAAATGGTAATTTTAAATTATTAAGAAAAAGCAAAACTGGAATTTAATCAGGACAGTACAAAACCATATAGTTTCACATGTTTACATCTACCTATGCATTTTTCCCAATCTATCTCAATACAACAGTATCTATAACCCAAAAATTAGTTCTATTTCAACCCAGGCACTGCCTCACGCAGACATCCAGTGAGTCTGTGTGTGCTAGTGCTGATATTTTACAAATCTACACCATTTGAAATAAATTGCGCCTTAAATTTGAAGGCAATTTTAGGTAGTTTGGTGTGCTGTATGGATCCCATTTTTGATATTTAGCAAGCCTGAGATCTTTCTAACTTATGAAGTCTCCATGTCTACAAACTAGCATGGATGTGTTTGTGTTTATTACCTTTTCTCATGCATGCCTTGAAATGATAATACAGGTTTTTACATGTGTTTGTGAACAAGAACAGATACCGTCTGGTTAGTTAAATTTATCTGAATACCTGTTTACAAAATTACAGAAAAGCACACATTTGCTCTTTTTTTCTTTTCTTGTTTTTTTTTTTTCTTTAATTTCTAAGACTATGGCAAATCTTCAAAGCCCAGAAGATGCCTTCTAGCTAAGAATTTAGCCATGTAATAAACAATTTTCATCAAAAGCACTAGGTTTGTGGAAATAAGAGTAAACAATGGGGATTCCAAGTTTTGATAATGTTCTATATATTAGCTATTTTGCCTTTTGTATTTCGACCCAATTCAGCCAGCAAACACATCAACCCTTATGTAAGATTAGATACACATACATACACATACAGCAGACCAGATCAGATTAGCTGCAATCAGGGTAATTACATTGAACAAAATTGTTCATCTGTGCTTTGCAGCTGCCATTTGGATCTAGTGTTTGATCCCAAGTAACTGAGTTGTACATATGTTCCTCCTTAATCCTGGATAACTTTGATTTTACTTTAATACATAATCACCTCCTTAAAGCTCAAGACTGAGATTACAAAATATTTATATTTGCAGATAAATTAACTCTTATTTTCTTTTAATATTTTTCCTTGGTATAATCCAACATTCTTTAATGGATACAACTTGTAAATGAGTTTCCAAAAAAGTGAAGAACTCTTCTGGACCACCTGATCTCTTCCACCTCTTCCAATTATCAGAAGCTTCTTCCTTAGTCAATTTTCAGGTTCCTCCAGCAGTTAAAATTAGACCATGAACATACTCAGTGCTAAATGCTGGGGCAGCATCAAGCAGGTGCCCCTCTGCTGTTTTTCTTCTGCTCTCTTACAATCTACACCTAAGAAGGTGGTATGAATTCTCATAAGCTCCAGCAATTGTGTTTAAAGAAAAAAATAATTATAAGTTCACAGCAGCCCTCCCCCCCAAAAAACAATAGCTTTGGAGAATTTTGGTTCAGAATCATTGGTCGAGCTGTCCTCCAGTTTTGCAAATAATTCAAAAAATCAGGTTTATGGTTGTGGCTATACCCCAGTTCACAAGAAGGAATTTTTATTATGGTGACATCTGAGCTCTGGCAAGGGCTACACTTCATCATATTAAAACAAGGCTGCTATCAATCCAGAAGAACAAGAGTCTGTAAGAAAAGAAAGAAAAATGTTAATTATGCCTAGGATTTAGCCTCTTAATGTTTTTTTTTTGGCAATGAAAATAATAATAATAATCATTGTCATCATCATCATCTTTCCAGCTTGACTCCATAATGATCTACTCTTTCATATTCTGTAAAATGAGTTTTTTATTTTTGTATGACAAAAAGTTGCATGTTTTTAGTGGACAGTGGACTTTTCCTGTTGTATTGAAAAGATGAAGATCTTCTCCTGCTTCCTCACAAAGAAGATGTTTCTAAATAAAATGGCATTGTGTTGTGAAACTATTTCCTTCATGAAAAGTAAACCAAAGAATGGGAAATAAAATTAGCGTTTGGTATGTAGAACATGTATTGACACTGGAACACAGTTATGTTTCTAGGTACAAGAGATAAAACTGGATCAATAAATAGATCTTTTTTCCAAAATTTTGAGGTTCATAATTTATTTTTAAGGTTCACCACTCTTGTACAAAGTTGATAAAAATTTATGCTGTTATTTATTCTAGTTACTAAGAAGGAAGAAAATATTCCTTCAAAACACCTGGATTTCTACTCCCCTGATTCCATTTAAGAAAGAACCCAATTTACCCAAACATTATCTTGTAAGTGTTGTAAAGATCTTTGCAAAAGGAAGAGGAAACAAAAAGATTAAGAAGTACTAAATGAGAAGCTCATTGCTAAGCCTATTTTCTACAAGCTCCTCTCGTGTATGTCAAAGGAGTTGTAAAATCTGGAGTAATCTCTAAAAAGTATAGGGGATATTTGCCTAGCTCTGCTTTCCCTTTGAAAATACTTAGTTTCTACTTTTCCCTTGAGGAAATGATCTATTAATAAATCCACAGAGCCATTGCCATAGTAGAGTTTTCTCCTCTAGGTCTCCTTTATGAATAATGACGAACACATCTAGGAACTCCCCATGCCCAAGAATTCTTGTTCTGTTGCCCAGAATTGGAATTTCTTGCCTACAACTCTACAAAGGCAATAGCATAGCTATATCTTCTATATCTAATCTATATTCTATATATCTATATATCTATATATCTATATATCTTATTATTATATATATCTATATATCTATATATCTATATATTCTATATATCTATCTATATATACTAATCTATATATCATCTATATATTACATATCTATATATCTATTATTTATGTATCTATATATCTCTATATTTATATATCTATATCTGTTTATGACACATATGTAAATAGATAGATATGCATATCTATTGTATGATTTTGTTTGCCCATTGTTTTGGGGGGGGACGGGGGGACACAAAAGATGGTGCCTGTGGGAAGCTTCTGGAAGCTTCTACCATGTCCATCAGAGTCAATTGCTGTTGTCTCTGAGGATGATGGACATGTCACTGACCACACCTGGGCCAACTGGAATGGTGGTTACACCTCTGTGAAAACATATTTAAGAAGACAAAACAAAGGGGGCAGCCACTGTAGTTTTGCCAGAAGAGGAGGCTGAGAAATATGTGGGGGATGCAGACATCAAGGTCAATGCAGGAGGGGGAGGAGCTGCTTCAGGCACAGGAGCTGGGATTCCTTTGCAGACCGTGGTGACCATGGTGGAGCAGGCTGTCCCCCTGCAGCCCATGGTGACCATGGTGGAGCAGGCTGTCCCCTGCAGCCCATGGTGCCATGGTGGAGGGCAGGCTGTCCCCTTGCAGCCATGGTGACCATGGTGACACAGCTGTCCCCCTGCAGCCCATGGTGACCATGGTGGAGCAGGCTGTCCCCCTGCAGCCCGTGGTGACCATGGTGACACAGCTGTCCCCCTGCAGCCATGGGGTTCACAGAGGGTGCAGAGATCCACCCGCAGCCCGTGACTAGAGAGGTCCCCACGCCAGAGGTGGGCGGACTCCGAGAAGGGCTGTGTCCAGCAGGAGAGCCATGGAGAGAGAGGCCTTGCTCCGAGATGGAACAGCCTGGCCTTGGGCCTGCACCCAGGGGACGAGGGACCCACGATGCTGCAGCAGATTTTGGGATGACTGTCTGCCCGTGGGGGGACTCACGATGCAGCAGATATGTGTGGACTGCTGCTCATGAGATTGGAACCACGCCAGAGAGGTTCACCGAGAACCGTCTCCCGTGGGAGGGACCCCACGGCAACGCAAGGGAAGGACTCCTCTCCCTCAGCAGCAGCAGAGGATCCGGTGATGAACTGACCAACCCCACACCCTGTTCCCCCCTCCCCTGCTTTGCACTGTTGGTGGGAAGGGGGGAGGGAGTGGGGAGAAGATCAGTGTCTTTGAGGGTTGTATTTTATTTCTCATTCTCCTCCTCTTACTTTGTTAGTAATAAATTCCCTTTGTAACATAAGTTTTGTCCTTGTAACCTGTTTTGTCCTTGAAATGTTTCCTTCTGGTCCTTATCTCAACTCATGAACTTTGAGAATTTTTTTTCCCTTTCACACTTGTTTAACCAGTGGTGGTGGGGATGAGCAAGTGAGCAGGTGCTGTGGGGGCCTGATTTTCGGCCAGTGTCCAAATCACAACATCTATCCACCTATCTCCACACAAATAGGTTTATATATATCTATGTATATATGTGTGTAGTGTGTAAGGAGATATATATAGCAATAATTGTTAGAGGTGACTACTCATTTACTACTCGACTACCACATTAAAAACGTATCTTTTTATCTCTTTTCTTAACGTGGTTTGGTGTAGAAGGAAAGCTGGAATGCAGTTTTGACCTATTAATCCACTCACAGTAGAGTTGTTTATACAGCATTTTCCTGTACTTGGGTTCTCTCTGCTTGTTTTAAATGAAGTTATTCAGAGTAGGCTGCACAATCTCTATGTTTTTACTAGGGCTTTTTTGTGCTTCTTATTGACTTGTTAGACAGTAGGCATTGATCTCATTAATGGCAGGAGGTTATTCTTTGTTGCCCTGCAAAGATTGTTGCTCATGTATTTAAAACAGGCTTTTTACTGTAGTATTAGACTTACTCTCCTCAATACCAGTGGTGGTGCCATGTTTGACTTGATCTTACACAAACAAACCCATTCTTGGGCTTGGATACTAAGTAGCACTGTGTTCAACATAGACCATTTCCTAATTTTTGGGAAGTCTTTGGAGCAGACATTCAAGTGGTATATCAGAATCTCATCTAAACACAGCACAAGTTTCTCCACAATATACAGAATGACTGAGACCTGTGTGGAGATACCAATGATATATTGTGCAGCCCTGGATGAGTCCCAATATCCTCCATTTTCCCATCTATCCCTTTAAATTATTGTTATTAGAACTAGCCAGGAAATGTAACATAGTTCCTAAGAAGCTTTTGGATAATTTTTGAATAATTTTAAAACTTGTCAGTTTAGGAAGAATAAATTAAATTCAAAATCTTGAATTGCTATTAATTTTCTAAAATTCTTCTGTGCCTTTTTTTACATGGTGCAATGAAGAGAACCCTGCACAAGCATTTCATGGTAAGTGCTAATTTTCTATCAAGAAATATGCAAGTGGTTGAACAATCAAGGTGCTCTCTCATGAATTTAAATATACAATGTAGTGATGTGAAATAATGAACAGATTAATGTACTCATATGTTTCAGCAGTTTCTAGAAGTTGTTTACTATCTAACTAAACAAAGAAAGGTCTGTACAGTTTTAAATGAATCTTACAAAAGACTTAAAATTAAATACTAAAAATGTGTACAATTTTATGTATATGAGGCATCAGTAGAAGAGAAAAGATTCTGGGCCTAAGTTCTCTTACCGTCATTCCAGCAAATTAAGTATGTGGCGGCAGGAAATTTAAAACCTTTTTCAGATGGGAAATATTTAGAAAATAAATACAATGACCTATCTTTGCAACTACAAATTATATGCATTTTGCCAAGTTTCTTTCAGGATTTGATAACTCTTACTGTAGCTGTCCTTGTAAATATGACAATAAATTTTTAAATCTCCAGACAACAGGCAAATACAGGCAGATGCACTTAACTGCTGGTGAGCAACAAAAGTCAGCCTGCAGGAAACTGTGGCACTAATGTAGCTCTTGATTAATCTCTAATTACACTTTTGTCATCTTAGCAGGGAGACAAAACTATAGCAGTTCCTAAATAGGCAGGCAGCATTTTGGCACCTAGCAACCAGCAGTTCTTTCATATTAGCTGCAGTGGACTCTGTGCTGTTACATGGAAGGTTGTTATGGATCACTGCTCTATTATTTATAGAGCAGCATTTACAGAGGCCTTCACAACAGTATATAAATTAGCAGCTTAACAGGCCATTGCTAACTAAAAACATGGCATGAGCTGAAGCATCAAGTACGAAATTAAAATGTGACTTGGAGATAATAATGTTTGTAATACGCATAGAAAGGAATGTCGATTTATTTTCCTGTTAACCATTTCACAGGCAGATTACAGCAAGATCTTTAAGAATTCTTGCATGGATGTGTGTGTGTGCCTGTCCCTCTCATTTTCATGTGCACATAATAAACATGTATGTGAATATATAGACATACATATTTATGCCTAATAAATATTTTATCATATTTTCTGACATAAGTATTTTTAAAGATTAGGGTAGAAGCTTGCCTATTTTTTCACAGTAGGCTAACATCTCACAGAGGTAGATGAGCAAGGAGAATGGTGCTAAAAGGGATCTCTCAGCTAATTGGACTTCAGGCTGCAACAACATTACAAGTGTCTTCACGAAAGGGCCTTGTTAGCTATCAATCAGGCAAATAACACCAACTTTCTTCCATCTTCTGTCCTCTGGTAACTTGTCAGTGAGAGAACCACCTCCAGTGAGAAACCTCACACCTCTACCTAGTGTCATTCAGAGTGAGTAAGATTCAAAAGTGATCAAATACAGTAAATTACTTCTGGCTAGCTGCATCTGATTTCTTATTTAATCAGCTGAAGAAAGATACAAATTTATGTTTATACACTAGGGATTCTGGAATAAGAGAATAGGATTATTAACCATGGGAAAACATAGCAGAGAAATTCTAAGAAAGCACAGCTTTCTTTTGCAGTCCTTCCTTAATTAAATCAATGCTTGTCAGTAAAAGACAACTCTGATCTAAATCACGGTGGTTTCTGATGTTTCTGCTGGACTGGATCCCATTTTGCGTTCCCCTTCTCAAACGCATCATCCGAGAAAGTCCCGCTAGAGCAGGAGAGAGCTCACAGTGATGCCTGGGCAGACAGAGCAGATGATGGAAGGGAAGGAACCCAGCTGCATTCACTGCCTGTGCTCACACAGATATATCTGGTGCCACAGTCAGAAAAGGGAGGCTGTGTTGGGCACGTCCATCCACAGAAATCAATAGCAAAAATTGCTCTTATCTTCAGTAGAGGAGGAAATTGTCTTCAGTTTTGTATCAAACCCATTGCTAGATGTGCTTTTCCAAGTCACCTTCCTTGACTATGCTCTTAATTACTAGATATTTAAAAAAAATAATGTTTTAAAGAGCTTAGAAACTGAATGTGATATACCTTGTTTTATTTAGGTAATGGTGGCTTTTTCAGTTGCTGTCTTAGAAAGCTATTTCCTTCTCTAGCCTATGCATCATATGCTCTTTCCATGTAGAGATTAACCAGAAGTGTGTTTTGTGATTGCAATCCAAAGATCCAGTGAAGCATCACACAGTATTTTCACAGTATAAATAAAATGACATACTGAAAATTGGACCTCAAAGCTGTGCAGAATGCCTCAAATTACTGTAAAACAGTTTCCCCAGCTGTTTCACAAACAAATAAAACCAAGCAAAAAGACCAAAAGAAAGGAGATCATTTTCCTTCCTCCTGACCAGCTTTTTGAAGGGTGCTGCTAGTGCCAAGTCCTCCACCAGAGATATTCAAAGCTATAGCTCTGTGCCCTGTGTGAGATGAAAGAGCCTTATGTGGGGCTTAACACAGAATGTAAGTCACAGAATTTGCGTAGTATGTGTTCAGTCTTTTTTAGAGCATAATAGAAACTTAGAAACCCAAGCAGGTCACTTCTGAGAGATATTTTCTCTGCTTTCTCCTAAATTTTCATGAAATTGTGAAACAATATTTAGTTGTGGGGTGGTTTTTTTTCTTGTTTCATATTTTTGTTTGGGTTTTTTTGGCACAAATACCTGGTGACTTAGACAAAGTAGGAACACAAGGCTGATAAAAATAATTTCTTACAAAATCTGCTAGCTATTGAAAAAGAGCAGTAATCATCAGCTATTGTCATCATAATGTTACAAGATTACTTAATTAGCTAGTTGATTTTTGTAATGATGCTCAAAGAGATGGGGTCTGAGGTGAGTTTGAGACAAGAATTATGAATTGGTATGGCACCAAGAGGCTAATCAATTGTTCCCACTGCATTCTTACTGTGTTGGTTACCAATGTTTCCACAGGAAAAACAAAGCAGTTTGTAAAGTGTGGGTCTTGCAGCTGGATCTCTGTGGCATTACTTTTGCAAGTTAAGCCAAGTCCCATGTGAGAGAGATCAGTTTAGACACAATTTTCCCCTAACATTTGTCTGACTGTGGGGCTTATTTTTTGTTGCAATTAATTGTAGCTTTGGTAAGGAAATTACTTTCATCAATGGATACATAACCTCACAGATTGTGAATTTCTTACTGCATTTTTTAAACTTTAAGTCTCAAGTGTTTTAAAACTGAGTATCTGCACACACAGGGAAGTTCCTGTGCAAATATGCCTTGCGATTCAAAGAACAATAATACGCAACTGGAAGAAGAAACATGAAAGAAAAATACTGAATATAGTGAACTCACACTAATTTTTCTTCTTACATGATTTTGTAGCTGCACATTAATAAAATTCTTAATACATTTTAAGAATTCATTTCCATATCTTAATATTTGATTTTTTAAAGTACTATTGTCAGCTAGAATGATTAACAATTTCACATGCTCATTTTGGAAAAAGAAGAAAAAAATAGCATCAGTGAAACTCTCAGCTTTAACACATACAGATTTCTAATATCATATCTCTTCAATTTAAACTCCATGTTAATTTAGCCATGAATTGAGTATGCAAGTTAATTTCTTTTATGCTGTTGGATTGTAAGACAGCTCAGTGGATGTTTTAACAAAAGAGAAATACAAGCGCAAGATTTTTGCACTTAGCATAGAAAAAAAAAATAGAAAAATATTTGTGGTTGAAAAATTATCTCAAAAGAAGGATGGTAAAAACATCACAAATGAAATTAAAAAGATATATTGTCAATTACCTCTGATGATACAATTTCAAGCAATTTTTTTAGAGATGACACCTTGGTTTTAATGAATCACTTTTGAGGGATATTTTTCAATGAAATGTCTCTCTCTGGTGAGTAATTTAGAGTAAATAAATCCATACTTGTATCAACACAAAAAATAAAGTCCTTTTATTAGCCTCCTCGATTTATTAGACATGGATATTTAAGGATTAGAAAGAACTCCTGACACTAAGGTTTAGGGTCATTAAACAGGTCACTGGAGCCTTCAACAGTAAATCTCTGCAGGACAGCTTCAGCTGATGACTTCAATCAAGAAATTTGTTTACCAATCATTATAAATTTAATTTCATACAATATATAGACTCAGAGAATCTATATAGTATCTAAAGTAATCTTCAGACACTGCTCTATTTTTTTGTTAGCATTTAATGAATAGTTCATTGCAGTATCTTTCCCAGTATTTTAATTCCAGAAATGAAGTCCATCACTTTAATTAAAAAAAAAAAGACATAAAAAAAATCATCTGAATTCAGCTTAAATTTTGAAAATATCATACCTATGAATTTGTGAAATGACACAATTGAAATGTGTTATGTTGCTTGAAATGGAAGGTATCCTCAGAAAATAACAAATAATGTTTCTGTGGGATGGTCTAACCCTGTTAATGTTACGAAATTAAGATCATATGAATTATATATAATAATGAAAAATAATTGTGCTGATATTTTCCATTCATAACAGGTAGGAAAAAAGCACCTTCTATTGTTTATTTTTTAATTTCTGTTTTGTAATTATTAGGAGACATAGCCCAAAACTTCTTAACATTTTAATAAGAAGAAAAAAGTATGAGACCTTAGATATCTGACCTTGAAAATTACAGGTAATTAAATGTATATATGTGTGTGCGCTTTCAAAATTTGATGTAATTGTTTTTGTATTTCTATTTGCTTGAAGCAGTTTCTGCATTCTGTATATACCTCTTTAAAATTTGTATTTTCTGCTTCTACATCATTTATTATAGAGAATTCTTTAGATAGAAATATTTTTTATACCACTGTGTTTATTTCTCTGAATATATATGAATATATATACCTCCAGAAGAGAGCCTGGAAAAAAATTGGAGGACTTTGACTTTTTATTTTGAAATCTTCATGTAGCACAATATCTGACATAATAGCAATAGGTTTTAACCAATAATTTATATTATTTTAGAGTTCTGTGTAAAGGATTTTACATTGGAAATGGGAAATTCTGTTACAGGGAAAAAACTGTAATGAAAGTATTGGCAAAAAAATCGTGGTATTGTATGCACATGTGGAAAGCATGTATTGACAAATTTTCACTGAAGGTGGAGTTGGGTAGCTTTTAAGACAATTTTTCTTTGAAATCTTATGTGTATTTAAGCTCATTAATTCTTTAATTAAAAAAGTTTTAAAATACATTATGAAGGTGTGTATTTTTAGAATAAGAGTGCTGTCAACCCTAATATTCCCAATGATACCTTATCAAGCAGATAGTTAACAAATATGAATCATAAAGAAGAAAATCTGATTATAAGAGTTCTTGCCATAGTGCAAAAAGGGAATTTACTGCATTATGAACTAAAAGGAAATGTTGCCTAAACTGTCAGCAGGAGCACTTTTCTCTTTGTGTTTTTCTTTTGGCAACATAAGTAAAATGGAAATAATTCCATTACATTTGCATTCATTAACATAACAGAAAAATTTGACTTTTCGTTCATAGGGCATACATAGTTTCATATGCTGGTAAATTTTCTCTGTCAAAATTAAATTTAGCCCACTTGCCCACTTTAATATTTAATAAACAGGAAAATGAAACCATATACAATAATAGAGAAAATGTATACATGCTCTAAAAATGAAAAAAAAGGTAAAATTAGAAAGGAGGATTTATGTATCTATCCTCACCTATACAAGGCATATTCTAGTTCACTATTGATTTTAAGGTTAAAAATTCTCGGAGTCACAAAGTGTAACAAATACTGCATGTGTTGAAAGCAAAAGGAATTCTCCTCATGCTTTTAGGACTGTTTTAGGCTCATTCTAGTTTTTGAATGCACTGGAAATGGCTATTAGTGGACAATTGTGTTTTTCTCCATACAACATGGTTTCTTTATGATAAACAAAGGCTTCAATATTGCAATAAGAATGTTGTTTTCTTTGGTTTTGTGACACTGAGAATTCCAGAAGAGCTGGATCCCAATGTCAAAATGTTCCCCCACAAACAAACATAAATCTACTTGGAAGAAAAGTAGACAAAAGCATTTTTTTCTGAGGTTTATTATGGTGAAAGGTGGCATTAGGAATAAATTTCTGTGAATACATGTTCATGATGTTGATCAGTTATAAATTAAATAGGAAAAAAATGCAAATGTTAAAAATGTGATTCTATTTTCAAATTTAAAAGCTAATTTTTGACCAAACTGTTCAGTTCAAAAATTTGACCAATTTTCTCTGTGAAAAAGTTTAAAATTACTGCAGCAAAATGGAACATTTATTTCCAGTCAAAAGGGAATGATGTTTCTTGCAAGAATTTAAAGAACACCAATTTTATAAGGATTAGTTCCTCTGAGTTCAATGGACATACTGAAGTGCAAGGCTAAGTTTTCGTCTGCTCACAGCCTAATTGATAATATGTAGAAGGACTACAGAGACAGTCACCTACTGGTTTATTTTGTGTGTATATGGTTTCTTGTTTCTTCTTTTCACACGCATTAAATATCTGCCAAAGGATTTATTTTACATCTGCTCCTCTTTATCCTGCAGTCACTGGTTTTCTTACTGCCGCAGATGAAACTTCAGAAGTGCAGCTCTGAAAGGCAGCGCTGTTTTTGCAGAGAAAAAAAAGAAACAGATGACAACAAAACTATCAGAGACACAAAAAGTGTCTCTCTTTTATCATTCTAATCACACATGATTTTCATTTTTGAAAGTGTAACTCTAACACTACACCTGGGAATACCTGGTCATTACAGCTGAACCTGGAACAACAGCGTGTACATGGCTGGGCTTGTCTGAGCTCCTTGGGATTGAGCTCTGGCTGGTAAAAATAAGGTGGTTGCATGTGGATGCAGTGGAGCTGTGCTGATTTACACCAGGTCAGGGACTAGTTCTGTGCATTGATTTACTGCAACCAATTTGAACCCATTAGACTAAAGCCAGTATAAACCTGAGGAAACCCAGTGGTGAATCAAACCCCAAAAGAAAGAAATCTTTAGATAACTACTTAACAGCTGTGGAAATATTGGCTGGTTCTCTTAGGACTTCATTACCACATCTGATGAGAATGCTGATTTATGGAGACCAGTAAACAAATCTCAGCAGAAAAGGTATCTCAGAAAAAAAAACCAAACCCAGGGAAACATATGCAGTACATGAACAGGCCATCTCAAGGTTTGCATTTTCTTGCACTGTCTGAGCCACATTAAGATTTAATGGAAAACATTTCTAACTAACACTTTGGATTTAAAGGCGGATGAAAGAAGCAACACAAAGCCCCTGTGGCCTGTTGATATAAAGGACCAGGGGCAAGGAGGATCCTAGCACTTGGTTTATTCAATGACTCATCATGTAACACTGGGCTCATCATTTGACCCCTTCTTGCCTCAGTGAACTCAAGTAGAGATTATGGTGAAAAATGTAGGTTCCTATTGGAAAACAGATGATTTATAACAGAGCTTCCTTGAGTAAATACATTACAAAGAAGTGGTAAATCCATAAATTTTACATGTACAATCATAAACAATAGAGCCAATGTCTGCAACAACCTCAATTTCTCCTTCCTTCTTCAGGTTGTTTTTTTTGTCTTACTGCCTTATTCTCAGAATAAAACCATGCACATTCATAACAGATCAGTAAATGAAAGTAATGTTGTTACTTTCTGTTGTTACTTTTTGTAGTCTGGTAAGAGACGCAAGAGACGCAAGAGTAGAAACAGATTCCCACTCCTCCCATAAATCAGTGAAGGCAATGATACCAGTTGTATCTACTCCGAATATCAAAAGTAAGTTTTACGAAAATTGTTTTGGACAGTGGTCTGGACCAAACAATTTCAGCTGCTGATGGTGTATGCACCTGTGTATGCTAGAGATATAGTCAAACCTCTTCACAATTTGTTTTTAGTACATTAGTATATTTTGTACTTTACCACATGAACATGTGGCCCACAAACTGTCTTGTAATGAAGGTCATTTTATTCAGTCATGAATTGTGTGCTCCTCATCTTCAGCTGCTTGCAAGGAAAAAAATATCCATCAAAATCAAACACAGGAAAATAAATCAAGTCTCGGTAGCTTTTGTTGTCTTAATTTTACATTTTAATGATTTGGACAGATCTCACTGCTGTTTCATTCATCAAAATGATCACAAAAACTTTGACTATGGACAACAGAAATATACAAGTGTTCTGCCATTGTATCAGACAAAAGATCGAAACGTATTTTGACAGACTGGCTGCATGCAGGGCTAATGGTATAAGAAATGTGAAATGACTGTAAGGTTATGAAACACAGTGAAAAAACACATATCCCATAAGACTTAGGATTCTTTCAAAGTTCAAATGTCAGCCAATTAAATCCTCTGTTTAAATGCTGAGACAAAAAGCCACAAAGATCTCAATGCTATCTCATCAGAAGAAGGGGTTTTTTTACTCCCCTGCTGGCAGCTTGTAGATGCAAAAGGTCTTGATATAGAGAAGGGTGCAAGTATAGCAGCAGCTAAGGAGTCTCAATCAGATAAAGTGACATCTGTGGCAGATAGCTCTCTTACACAGGAGTCACACAGCCTTGCTCGCCTTTCTCACGGGAATGATCCACCGCTATTACAGTATCTCTAATGCGGCTACTAACATGAAGTTTTAAACTCATTCACAGTTTGAAACAAGATCACGTTTACAGTGAAAAGCTGAAGTCTTAAGTAGCATGGAAACTCAGTTCAGTTTTCCTTATCACTCCTCTTCTATAGCTTTAATCAGGTGTTTTATTTATTAGGAGTTCAAAAAATAGTCTCAATGAATAGCCATTCATTTCTCCTGACCCCATCCATTTCGTACTTTTGATGCTACATAAATGTGTATTCAAACAGAAGTTTCAAACTTAAAATAAGTTTTACTTTCGTGTTATAAATTACACTGTTTGAACAAATATTGAAATGAAAAATATTTAAAATTAGGCTTTGTATTTTAAATGGCATTTTACTACAATAAAAAAGCATTCAATATGATTTCCTAACATGCTTCCACATAACCAATCATTTAGATATTCCTTTCAGGCCAACAGAAAAAAAAAAAAAAAAAAGAAAGAAAACTTAAAGTTCACTTCAGACAAATTTTACTCAACTTTAGGATATCAAGAAAATACAGTAAAGATACGTGGACATTTAATCTGAAAGGTGCAGAAGAGGACACATTTTCTAGAGAAGATTCCAAGATTTTTATATTAAACAGGCAAACTAGAAAATAAAGAAAAATTTGTATACTGGACTAAGGAATGGGATGTGCTAATGACACATGCTAATGTGTTGTGCTAATGACAACAAGTGATCTACAATATCAGGAGAGAATATTGTTAGTTTGCTGTGGAAAATCACTTCAAGCAGAAAGTGATGCCCTCTGCAAAAGGCATCCAGGAAAGAATTTTTTTATACCAAGTGAATCCTACAGTGAAATTTAAATTTCTTTTAAAGGAAAATATCTGATGTCACATTACAAATATGACCAAATAGAGAGAAGGAGGAGGAAGAGATAATAATTTTTATCATGATCCTCCTCTTGACTCCATTTTAAAAAATCTGAGCTTGCATTCTTAATCTTTTTGTCTTCAAATATATTCTGCTTTTTTTTTTTAATTAAAGAACTTTTTTCTTAATTGAAACAAATCAGCTGTACTCCATATATGGCACCATATGTCTCAAAATAAGTTATTTCAGACATTGTGCATGTATATTTGTTCTTATCAGGATTATTTTCCATGATTTTTGAGTAACAGTGAAGAAAAATCTGTACTGTCTTTTAATTTAAAGTTGCCATTGACCTGCAAAGAGTCTGAAAAAGTTGTGATTTAAGCAACCAATAGTGTTACAGATTATGCAAAGTATTCACACTTTTCTGAAATCTGCCTGGCTCTAAATATAAATTGTAAAATTAAAAAATGTCCAGTCTTCACAGAGAGATACTTTTATTAACAAAATGTGGATTTCTTTTTATTCCCTGGAGCTCTTACAAATGCACAAGACACAGTCTCAATACATTCAGGAGCTGCTTCAAAACAGATTATTGATATTCTGACCCACAGCTCTCTTGGAGGATATTGAGTATCAGCTGCCTCAAAGGTTGGCGCCAACCTTTCTCTTCTATGCACCACAAACCAGAATTAATAGCAAATCAATCGAACAAACTACAACTGATCAGTAAACCAATTAGTAATTTTAGCTGTTCATCCTGTCTTCATTTACTGAGGGGAAAGATGTGGGATGAAGGAAAGTGATTTCTAGTTAACATTTACGATTTTTTTTCACTCTGGTAACAAGGATGCCCTTGTAAAAACATTTCAAGCAGGGACATATCCTAGCAATTTCAGCACTTTCATCACATTCTTCTTATGTCTCTGTTGTTCTTTCCTTTTTTTTTTTTTTTTCTCCTTGAGGCTTTTTCTGGTGACGTGGAGTATACTTTTGCATTTAAATTTTCCATGTGTCTTACCCATGAGTTCACCACTGTTTCTGAATCTATAAAGAACATTCAGAATGCAAGTACCTACTCACATGTGCATCAACTACTATTCTGGGTCTCAATGGATTACTACATTGCTGCTTGCTGCTTCAAAAATGGGGGGGAATTTGGGCCCAGCTCTGGCAAAGCCAAAATTATGCTCTATAATGGAAGCTTTTGTTTTGATTTGACTGAGATTTGATGGGGTTTTTTAAAGCCTTATAAGCAATTCAAGAATTAAGTTATTTTTTTTTCTAACAATCTACACATCACTTGAGTATAAGTACTTTGTAGTTTAAACAAGGCAACAATGCATGTAACATCTACATTGACTTGATCTTTCTCATTATACCAGAGTAGGTGATTCCATAGAAAATCTGTTCATTTGAATGTATTGTAAGTGGAGTACATCAAAACATGGCATATTATATTTTTTGCATAAATATAACTTGTGAAAAAATAGAGTTACATGAAATAAGAAGTGCTTTAACTGAAGAAGTCAAAGGGGAAAAAAACCTGATTGTCACACTAGATGCATTTCAAGGTCTCAAAACTTACAGAATACACATATAAAAGAAGTTTTTTCACTTCTTTTACAGCAAATAAGTATCCAAGAAATTAAATGCCTGGAATTGTCTGTTACTAGAGGAGTTTTTGGAATTACTTTTTATAAGTGTAATTATTTTTTGTGTAGATTGTTTACTTATTAAATACTTGGTAAAACAAACAAATTTTATGCAGAAATAAAACAAGATTTAACAAATATTCTGGTCTCTATATAAATAACCTGTAATGAAAAGGAAAAGATACACATATTTTTCCAGGGAAACAGTATCTTTTGTGTGAGACTGTCTAATACTGAGAAAGTTGAAAACTGAACTCCAAAAGCCTGACTGATGGTGACAGCAGCACCTTTCACCAGCTGATTGAAATTAACAGTTTCTTTCAGTCATCCTAATTAAGACCAATGGGAGTTCTGGAATTCACCAAAGGTGTTTCAAGTTGCTCTCTTGTTTAGGTGTTGGTGGTATCAGCTTCTACTTTATTCAACAAGCGGTTCAGTCTGACTTGAGAATAACTCCTTTCTTAGCATGCTCTTTCAAGAAGTGCTTGGATTGATATTTTCTATGAGTGCCTCTTAATAGAGACCACTGCAGTTAGTGTTGAAAAGGACATAATTTCTGGTGAAAGATTAATACGTGGGGGGACCAACTCTGACAATGTGAATACAAAACTGTTACTGAACAAGGAGGCACTAAGGAGTCACAGACAACACCTTTCAAAAGGAGTACACTTCTCTGCTAAGAAAAGGCCAGACCTGGAACATACTCAGTGTGGGGACACTCTTGCTTCCAGTGCTGACTCCTGCAGGAATTTTTCATGGTTTACAACCTGGGTGGCTGGGTTTGGAGAAGAGGTTGCATCAGAAAGGAGAGCACAGCAGGTGTGAGGAACATCCCGGCTGCAGAGGCAGAAATCTCTCACAAGGGATATGTCTGGATCTCCATGTGCCCTGCAGACCGGCAGGGCCTTATTTTTTTTCTTAGCAGCACCCTATACTTTGTGAAGACACTTACTCCGAAGGGCTACCTTTAAAATGGGATCAGATGAGGGGAGACCAATCTCTTATTTCATAATATGGCAGATCCAGCATGCACCCAAGGACGGCAGACAGTATCCTAGGGCATCCTGGGGATGTATTTAAACTCCAGTCTGTAATGAAAATGCTGTGCTCACCAGTCTGGTTGCAGCCATGCTGCTGCACCTGCGCATAGCAAACCATGTTTGCTGACCATCAGTGCAAAGGGACCAAGGAAACAGAGAACGAAACGGCATCCTGCAGCTCTGTCCACAGACTCTCCATGGCAGCAAATGGCTGCATTTCGGTGTGACTAAACACTCACTTCACAAAATACTCATCGTGAGGTCTGGAAAGTGAGAAAGTACTTCAAAATTCCACATCTGAGGCTTGCCCGAGGTTATTACGCAAGATGCATCTGCTGCATAACTGTAATTTTACAGCTATTATATGTGACAGTTCTTCCATGCTCAGAGTTTAATCTGGTTATTAGATATATGCCTATAAATTTCAGACTTTCTCCTTAAATGGATTTCAAGCACATTAGGAAGTCATAAATTTAGTGCTACTATACTTGAGAGAAAACTTTAATATTGAATTTTTCTTGTAAAGTATTCAAAATCTCCTAATTTTGTCTTCATTGCTATGAAACAAATGGTTATAGAACCATAAGTCATTTCAGATAGTCATTTATATGGT
Source organism: Malurus cyaneus samueli (assembly GCA_009741485.1). Taxonomy (NCBI): domain Eukaryota; kingdom Metazoa; phylum Chordata; class Aves; order Passeriformes; family Maluridae; genus Malurus; species Malurus cyaneus. The sequence continues at coordinate 37,930 of VKON01000205.1, forward strand.
GTCATTCAGAGAATGATGTATTATTCAACTTCCATTGAAGAAGTGAAAAAAATTATTGCAATAAAAGTTGTACAGTGTGTTGGCTGGATTTTTTTCCTTGGGAGATTAACGGGCAATTTAACTGAAGGATTCATGTGTTGTATTTCATCTTTTTAATGTAATTATTACAGAGGAGGTGGAGGGTTTAGACATTTACAAAGATAACTTTGTCCTGTGGTTCAAATGTAATTGCAGTAGCAATGGATTTGGTCCAATTTTCTGACATAGTTGGGCAACTTGAATGGTGAATGTTTTTAATACATTTGCCGGTATTCGTCTTGTTAAGATCTGCTTGTGTAGTGTGTTTAATGTGTTGTGATGTGTTTAATCCTTGTAACATTTAATGTGTTTAATCCTTGTAACATTTCTGATAGTTCTTACTCTTACAGGCACTATGCAGAGGAGGGAGAATCTGATGATGATTACCAGGACTAATTCCCACATTCCAGGTTCTCTTCCTTTAATTTCTTGCTCTGGAGTTCCTGTGTGACCTTGTGCAAACAATTCTGTATCCACATCTTCTTTTTGGGTCTTTGGCTCTTCTTGGTGTTGTCCTCAGCTTTTGCATCTGGTTCATCACTGACTGTGAACTGTTCCTGCTTCTGCAGATGCATTGACAGCATCAAGGCTCTACCTGAGAATGTGGAAATGTTATTCACTCCTGAATTTCTGACAACTGGGAGCTCCCTGTTTCTGAACTGTGTAATTGTGCTCTGCTTCACTCTGTGTCCCTGAGTGAAGCTGTGGGTGTACCCATCTGTGAGCAGGAGTAGGTGAGACCATGGTGTTGGGATGGACACATCCCATTGAGAGTGGACACACTGCATCACTCCACTTCTTGTTTCCAGATCTTTTCAGAGGGATCCTGGAAGTGAGGAAGAATATGAACATCCATGTAAACACTGGGGTGTCAGTAAACTGTCTTCTGGTCCAGAATCCAAATGTCATGGACTGTACGTAAGTTTTCTTGCACCATAAAATAAGTGACCTTGTCCATAAATGATATTAGGAACATCTGAATCGTCACCCAGAACTTGCTCAGGTGTGAGCAGCACTTGGGTCAGGTAGGAACTTTACCAGAAGGCTTACAAGCAGTTAACTCACATGGGAGTGGGCTGAGCTCGAGCCCAAATCCTGCTCAGTTTCCTGAAGCAGGAATACAACCCGCAAGGGAGTGGGACACGTGAGCCACCAGCCAAGGATTAGGGAGGGACCAGAGCAAAGGCAAAGACAACCAGGTATAGACCTAGCATATAGACCTAGCACAGCTGTGCTACTGACAAGGACAATAAAACATATATCAATCCTGATCTGTGGCAAATCCTCACAATAATTTATGCATGTTTACAATAAAAAAAATTAGGTGACTTGTATGCTTTGCATTTGATATCAGCTGGTATGGGTAGATCATGACTGACTTTTACAGCAGCCACTCAGAATTGCCTTGTCCTCTCTGAAAAATCTCCACAAATGTTACTGATCTTTTTCAGTTATTACCTAATTTCTTCCTGCTCCCGAAAAAAGTATATTCCCTGTACCATCTTTTTTGCCCAAACAAATATCCTGTGTGAGGCACTTCCGAACCAAAAACCCTTCAGAAGCAGCTCTGTTCCTCAAAGAGGTCAATTCCCTCCAGCTATACCTATGTTGATAAAAAAGGACTCCTGTGCTCTAGTTGGAATTATTTTCTCAGAGTGAGAGGACAAGTGGCCCAGATCACAGAGGCATTAATGTTCCCACAGGAAGGTAACATGTATATACAAAAATATATATACACACATATGTTACCTTTGTTCAAAACTGCTCTTAAAAAAGCAAGCTGGATTAACATGGAGTCAGCTTCTTTCAGCAACAGGGTAAAAAAAAATCTAGAGACAAAATACTTCAAGGAAACTTCACAAATACTGAAAATTTCCAGGCTTACTGGTCCTGTCACATTTAATTTAACTGATGACATAAACACTAGGCAGGGTTACAGAATTATTTTATGTTTTTGTGTGAACCTCAATTCTTTGCTCTATTATACTCTTTAGCACTTGCAATTGCCTTGTGAACTGAAGTGAAATGCATCATTAATCCCTGAAAAGCACCTTGTGTTTAATTATTTAGACATGTAGGGAGATTAGGCCTCTTAAGACAGAAGTTCTTTTCATATAACAGAGTCTTAATTTGCTTCTATTTTCTCCTATTCTTTCTTTCTATTGTCAGATTTTGGAGATTTTTACAGTCATATTTTTATACTATTCTGCATTATTATTAAATTCACAGTGGGCCTTAAAAAGCCCTTCTAATGGAATATATTTTTCAAGGCACTGAATGTAAATTCCCAGAAGAAATTTAGCCTTTTCTCAAATACATGATAGGCTTTTCTCCTACCCAATAGGAAGTGAAATATTAAATAGCTTCTCATATTTGGTGTTACAAAAGTGCTTTATTCTTTTAAACAGTGGAACAAATTGTAGCAGTTTTCTAAAGTTCTTTCATTTACCAAGAGTAGGTAACAACTACATCACTTGGAATTCATCTAAGAGTTTCCATGTTTCTTGAGTATGGTGGTTCATTGACCAATCTGAAATCATTCATGGTGATGAGTATATTCACTTGAAACTATTTCAGAATGGTGTTCAAATTTTCAAAGCAAAAGGTGTTTCTTGGTACTTCATTTTCTTATTGGTATTCATGTTTAAAAATTGTAATGGGGACGAAGGGTTTTAAAATCCAGGATTTAAAAAAAAAAAAAACAACCCTATATATCAGAAAATACTGCTTGCATGTTCATACACAGGGACCAAGGTCTTAATTTTGCTATGTTCATTACTTGATGGAGAGATGATAAATTTCGGTAGCTCTCCATGTGAATCTCAAGCTACAGGAATCAAGTGCTAAGATTAAGTGTCATGAAAAGTTGAAGAGTCTTCAATTAAAGAAGGATTGAAGAATTGTCATATACTTAATGCTTGTTGACATGAGAGTGATTTTTCTTCCCCCTCTTCCCACTTTAAATAGGGCCTGTCAAATAAATATAAATACTCCTTTGAAAGATTCAGTTGGTTGATAAAGATAACCAAAGAGATGTAATAGGTCTAGACTTTAAACCTTTTTTGTGTTAATATCACAAGACATTCAGCTTGAGACACTAGCACCATGCAGTATCAATAAAAGGCAAATTAAAAGTTGATTATTAGATGGTTTTCAAAAAGTATTTGTCAAAGGAGAATCATTGTCAAATGTAGATTTTGCACTGGGATTCCACAAAGACCCAGTGTTACTCAAACATTTAACCCCCAATGATCTGCAAATAAATATAAAGTCCCTGCTCTTAAAATTTGAAGATGACACAAAAAGTTAAGAACTTTAATATTGATGAGGACAGGCAGCCGTAATTAGTCGTTAAGTAAACTGGGACAACTCATCCCATTTGTATATTAATAACCAAGATAAAATACTCTGCCAATGATACTGAACACAGACATCATCTCTTTTGAGATAAATTGATTCTTTAATTATTTTGACTGCAGAAGAAAATCCTGGTTTATGGCGATGGGATCTGAATATGGTAATATAACAAGACTAAATTCTTGGATACCTACATAAGAAAAATAAAAAAATAAATAAAAAAAAAAGATAGCAAACCAGAGAAGATATTATAGAAGTACACTGTAGAAGATATAATGAGAGAAGAGCTCCTAAGAGCTCCATCTGTTTAACTTCACAGAAAGAAGATTGAATAGTAATTGTATTACAGAGTGGAAACCAGATATTAGTGATATCTTAATCTGCTGGTAGAGGTACAATAAAAAAACAGTAGCTGGAAGCTGAAACCAGACATGCAAAGTGAAAAAAATAAAAGCCATGAGAGTAACAAAGACTTCAACCATTTGAAAAATCACAGAAGTGATGGACTTTCCATCTCTTGATTTTTTCATTGAAGTCTGATTGAAAGGGTTATTGCATTTTCTCTGACCAGTAGAGGTGAAGTAAATCCAAATTAAGTATTAAAAAATTATTTATCATGTGTTCTTGACATAAAACCATGATGATTACACCCATTAAGTCCTGCTTTAGTATGTGTGATATAATTTCAAGATATTTAAATCCAAACACTGGGGACAGAAAAGGAAATTTGGTTGAAGTCTTAAATAGAGAATGATTTATCCCCTCTGTTTCTTCTAGAAAAATAGAGGAAATCTAGAAATCTAACAAAATAAGTCTACTGGATACAGATTTAAATGTTTATTAATTGCTCATTCATTAAAATGATTACAGACACTTACAGTGTAAAGAGTCATAAATTCAAATGGAAGACTGAAAAGAGATAGGAAATTAAATTGTTTGAACACAGAGGACTTGCCAATCCCAAAATGGGGTGACCAGAAATAAAAAATGGATATCTTTTATGTTTGTAGAAAAATAAGTTCTTGATTATCTTAATTGAAAATGACTCATGGGAACCTTGGTTTGAATAGTAGTTCAGGTCTATGATGAGAGATTTCCAGACGGTTGGGGTAGGTCTAAAATGCTTTCATTCAGTTTTGCTACTGCATGTTGTTTGTCTAGGTTTGGTTGTCTGGCAGCAATCACAGAGGTTTGTGATTACAAGAAACACTTAGACAGCAGAACATCAGATTATGGGTGATTTTCAATGCTTTCAATCCAGGATTAGCAAGAGCACCTGGAGGAAGAGCCAATATACTGTGTATTTAAGAAACCCCTGCATGCACTGCACATCATACTGCACTTGGACTAGGGCAAGGATATTAGTTTATGACTTAAAGAATAAGCCACAAGTCTAAGGAAATGGGTGACATGCTTCCCAGGACTCTGAGGGAATTGGTGGATTTTGTTGTCAAATCGATCTCCATGGTATTTCAAAGTCGTGGCAGCCAGCTGGGGATCCCAGTGGAAAAGGAAACAAGGCTCCTATTTTTACTACACACCTGTCACGTTCACCTCTGCGCCTGGAAAAATCATGGAGCAGGTCCTTATGGAAACAAGGTCAAGGCACATGCAAGACTAAGAGGTTATCTGAGGCAGCCAGAGGGGTTTCACTGAGGGCAAATTGTGCCCAACCAATCTGGTGGCCTTCTGTGGATGGAGTGACTGTGATGATGGGCAAGGGAAGGTCACCTGATGTCATCTCCCTAAACTACTGCTGAAGGATTTCAACAGGATCCCACATGACACCATTATTACCAAATGGGAAAGAAATGGATTTGAAGGATGGACAATTCTGTGGATAAGAGATTGTCTGGATGGACATAACCAGAGAGTTGTGCATTCTCAGCCCTGTTTTTTGGCCGTATCCTGGACTTTATCAAAAGAGGATTGGCCAGCAGATTAAAGAAGGTGAATCTCTCTCTCTGCCCTTGTGAGATCTCAGCTGGAGTGCTGCATGTAGCAATGCTGCATCCAGTGAACCTGTTAGAGAAGGTCCAGAGGAGGCCACAGAAATGATCAGTGATGGAAAAACTATCCCACAAAGGCAGGCTGAGAGTTGGGGTTGATCAGGCTTGAGATGAGAGGGCTCCAGGGAGACCTTATTGTTACATTGCAGTACATAGAAAGGTATAAAAAGGACAGAGAAGGACTTTTTACATGTGCAGAGAGTGACAGTACAAGGAGCAATGGTTTTAAAATGAAACAGAGAGCATGTTGTGTTCGATGTTAGGAGGGAACTGCTCAGAGGGTGGTGAGGCACTGGCACAGCTTGCCTGGAGAAGCTGTGGATGTGCCATTCCTGAAAGTGTTCAAGGTCAAGTTGGGTGGGGCCCTGAGCAGACTGATCCTGGGATTGGAAACCCTGACAGTGGCAGAGGAGTTGGAACAAAATTATTTTTAAGGCCTCCTCCCTACCCTTCTACCCTCATATAATTCTATGTTTCAATGAATCAAGGACACAAATTTATAAAGGAAAAGAATCAAGTGCTACCAAAAAGGACAGCTTGCTGATAGTCACTGCATGCTCAGAACAGGACATGGCAGGTGAGTTTTGAAGATATATTTGTGATAAGCCAGATGATCAGATGACCTCCCCTGAAAAGTGTGTGATGGTTTCTAGATGGAGTTTTGCAAAGTCATTTTGATGTTTGACACCTTTGATCAACAGGGTGCTAATACTTCTGCATGTCAAACAGATATTTATTTTGAGCTTGCAATAAAAATTAGTTTAGTTTGTGAGCAAGTCTAGAAACAGACAGGGCAAGAGGCTTCCCAGCAGTTACATCTGAAGTTGTCCTCAGTAGATATGAAGTACAGAAATACTCACTGAAGCAAGGATATCAACAGGTGTTTTAGCTAGAATTATGACAGAAAAAAATGGAATTTCAATTGTGCATTATCAGAGCTCCCACTTCCAGTGAAAATTTCTCTGCACGATGCTAGTCAATTCTTTGCAAATACTTCTAACACTGATTTTGTGAAGTGTTAGATACAACTAGATGCCAAACCAGATACTAAGGTTATCTGTCCATCTTGCTTCATAGTCAGTTAATTACTTTAGTAAATATTAGGTGATGAGGAAGTAGAATGCCTCACGTTCAGCATATTAATTGCTGAGTGACTAATGAAGGAACACTTTCCCATCATTTCAGATTGAATTGCCAGTGAATGCCATAAGGTCTACACCTGTCACCACTAAACCAAGCATAGTTACTTAACATGTGAAAGAAGCCAGTGCAAGATGCTATTTCACACCATGCAACCTGAATACATGGTCTGTTTAGAAAATATAAAGTTTCTGTTTTAAATTACCATTGAATTTAGATCCTTATACTTTTCCTCTTAAGGAGTGATCATTCCCTATGTTGTGTCACATCCAAAAACATCTCACACAAAGATTTATTTATTATCTAATTATTTATTTTATTATTTTTATTTAATCAAGAAGAAATAACAAAAATTGTTAATTCTCTTTCAGGTTTTCTTTGCCCTTTGATTTTTTATTTTAATTCCTTGGGCCTAGAATATGTACCACAACAAATTACTCATAATAATGCTGGCACACTTTATTAAAAGCAGGATTTATTGTTTCAATTGTGAGTTGCGTCTGTATAATATTGGGTACTCGACTGAGAAGATGAATCTTTTCTCTTCTTCCTATCTGCCACAGTTATATTATATATAATTATTAATAATTACAGGTGTGCTGTCTTCCTTTGCAGGATAATCATAGGCGTGACTTAAAAAACCTTCAGGTATTTAGGTAAAACACTAGGTAGGTCAATTTCTAAAGTGCCACAAGAAATTATCTCCTATATGTGCTGAACAGTCTTGTCAGCTATTAACATCATAGCTAGATTTCTGAGGATGGAAGGAAAGAACTGTTTGCTTAGGTGTTTATTAGCGTTAAAAAAAAAAAAAAAAAAAAAAAAAAGGGAAAAAAGAGCTTTGCTTATAGTTTATCTGATAAGAATCTGTCTAATCTTTCAAATATTAGGACTTCATCATTTACTATTTTTGACTGAGAGTGATCTTGATCCACCAATTATTTACTGGTCAATGATCTCACTGGGTGCAGCATTAATGCTCATTAAGCACGACACATTGGTAATGGGTAGATAGATGGAAGAAATGTGCTGGTGCCATACTGTCTAAGATGCCGAACTGATAATTCAAAACCAAGTCTCTGCTAATAATCTTACTCAACAAATTTTCATTCATATATGTCACATGAGAAAATTAGGTTCCTTCACATTTTCACCACCAAATATCCCTTCAAACACTTACTTGACTGTTAAATTTCAATGCCAGTACTATGCTACTTAGACTGGAGTGTGTAAACTCACAGTTCAGAAGAGAAGAGTTAGGAACAGTTCTTTTACTATTAATTATCTTTTATACTTGAGATTTCTAGGTAACTGCTGCTTATCTATTATGCAGCTGCTACCAATCAGAAAGCAACCTGGCGTATTGGAGATGTATATTTATATAATCACATGACTTCCCTGCACTACATTTCAAAAGCTCTTGCCCCAGCAGTACTGTCAGAATGTGAATGCCTTCCTTTTTCTGTTTGTATTCATATACAATAAGCTTTTTTTTTTTTTTTTTTTTTTTTTTTTTTTTGCATCATGCTTGGATTTTTTTTAGCCTTTTAATTGAAAGGGCAAGTTATTTTTAAAATCCTTCTTCTTTTCTTTTCCTCCATAATGTTATGCATTTTGATTTTCTTAAAAGACACTAATAGTCTTTGCCACTGGTATTAGAAGAGTACCCAATACTTACTGGAAAAAAAGAACTTAGAAAATACCTTTCCACAATACAAAGAAACTTTATCATCAGGAATACTGCTGGAACAAAATTGACAAACAAAAAGATAGAGTCAGTACAAAGTTAACCTACCCCCACACATTTTAGCAGCTGCTGCCACCTGTAACTACCTCATTCTAATTCAATACCTCTACCATGGAGCTGTTGAAAGGGTGGATAACTTGATACTGTCTCAGTCTGCCCGAAAGAAGGAGTAGTGGTTGTAGCCCAAACACGGAGCCTGATCGGGGGGAGAAGACTTTTTTTGTTAGTTCCAGAAGATATATCACTTTTCTGTGAAACAGCTATGTGGATCCTCTAAAAATTCAGGTTTTTTTTATTGGCAGGCAGTCAAATAAAAGTACATAAACCTGTGTGCCAGGTATGCACAGCTGTATCCATCTCACTCCAGAGTCACTGCATTTTCCTATCCTAATCCTTCTACACCACAAGCACAGCTATGGCAGGGGATCCCATTACAACCCAGATGACCCCTCTTGGTTAAAGCACAGTTCAAGCTGTCTAGTTTCTTATTATCTAGCATTTGTGTTGAGGTAAACCATAAGAGCCCTGAGCACAATTCTTTGTAACAGGAATGAAAAAAAAAATGAATGAAAAAGGATCTATGTGTCCTAAAAACAGATGAGTTCACTCTGGGTCTGTCACCACAATGATCCTAAACCATATCAAGACATTAGATAGACCTTGCAACTGTGCACAGAGCTGTTAACTGTGACCATTAATCAAGATTTCTTGTCTTTATAGTAATTTTTACTGGCACTACCCAGACTTTGCACTTTCTGGACACAGAGATCCTACCTGCCCATTTTAACTCTGTGAGACAACAGTGTATTTTATTTTCTTGCCCAGTAACCAAAGAAGATCCTTTTGCACTAAGAACAGAGAATGAAAAGGTAGAGCAAAAGATCTATTTGGCCATGGAGGTAAGGGAGGTTACTGGGTGATAGCAAAATTATGATGTAAAATTATGTTTGATAAGGATGCCTAAGTTCTGTGTCAGAACTTAGAACTTATTTAGATCCACAGCTGAAGTTCAAACTCAAAGGATTGCCCAACTTTTTTTAAGAACTTAAGAGCTAGTAGAGGGCAAAAAAATAGCTGCTTACAGTTCAATTTGCCACTGAGGCAGAGAATTCACTTGAGTAGACACATAGTTTTATAAAGCTTATACTCTTCTGCTGATGGGACAATTCACCTGAAGTGTATCTGAAAGTGCCTTACAAATAATTTGGGTATTCTGCAGCAGTGTCAGTGGACTAACACTAAATAGATTTAAGCTATAAGAGGAATCTTGAAAGATTGGATTGATGCATTGAGGACAGCAGAGTGAGGTTCAACAAGGCCAAGGGCCGGGTCCTGCCCTTGGCTCACAACAACCCCAGGCAGTGCCACAGGCTGGGGCAGAGGGGCTGGAAAGGACCTGGGGGTGCTGTGACAGCAGCTGAACATGAGCCAGGGTGTGCCCAGGTGGCCAAGAAAGCCAATGGCATCCTGGCCTGGAACAGCAATGGTGTGGCCAGCAGGAGCAGGGCAGGGATTGTCCCCCTGTCCTGGGCACTGCTGAGGCCACACCTCGAGGGCTGTGTCCAGTTCTGGGCCCCTCCCTGCAGGAAGGAACTGAGGGGCTGGAGCGAGTCCAGAGAAGGGCAACGGAGCTGGGGAAGGGTCTGGAGCACAAATCCTGTGAGGAGCAGCTGAGGAAGAAAAGCCTGGAGAGAAGGAGTCATAGGGGGAATCTCATTACTTTCCACAGCTGCCTGAAAGGAGGTTGTAGTGAGGTAGGGATTGGTCTCTTCTGTCACATTTAAAGTGAAAGGCCAAGAGGAAATATACTTCAGTTGCAGCAGTGTAAAGAATTTTAATAAAAGAGTTCAGTGTAAGAGTGGCTAGGCATTGGAAGTAGGATCAGTCAAAGCACTCAAAGTCATCTGGTTGGGAATTTGGAGATAGAATTTAGGGGATTGATTACCCGCATTATGATGGTCTTAGGTTAGTTGTTGGACTAGATGCTCTTCCAATCCGATGATATTGTGAGGGTTTATTCAGTTAGGATATTAAGAAGACATTCTTTACTGTGACTGTGGTTGTGCAATGCAACAGGCTGCCTGGAGAAGCTGTGGCTGCTCCATCCCTGGAGGTGTCGAAAGCCAGATTGGATGGGGCATTGAGTGACGTGGTCTAGTGAAAGTTGTCCCTGTCCATGGCAGGAGAGTGGTAATCAGACTATTTAGGTCCCTTCCAGCACAAACTATTCTATGACTCTGAGATTGTATTTGCTCAAATGATTACTAAGAGGCATCAGCTCCAGAATGACAGCATAATCCTGGTTAGTGTTTCATCTAGTGACATTAAGCTGCTGTCTGCAGACACCTGGTCAGATCTTCAGCTGATTTAGGAGGCTGTCACACTCTTTATTTGTTTAAGCATATGCACCAAATGAAAAGTTTGACATTATCAGACATGGTCAATATAGTAAATCACAGATAATTCAGTATGTGCACATGTTGTTTACTCAGGTATAATTCCTGTGTATGACAGTGACTATAAATAGTCAGATATTTTTATCAAATACATGCCAAAAGAAAAATGCAATCTTTATTTTAAACATTTTTTCAGCTTAACATGGTAAGGAAATACAACTAGGAAATACATATGCACAACAATTTAGCAATTATATACACATGCACTTATAGACATATAGATATACCCTGCATATTGCCTATGACTCCTATAGCTTTATTACATTTAAGAACAAATTTGAAGAAAATTTATTTGCCTGCGTAAATTACTTAGATTAGTAAAAGATCTAATATTAGTATAAGATCACAATCCACAGCATCATTTGGTGTGTATACTTCGGACACTATCTGATTTAGAATTGCTTTTTATAATTCCCTTCTCATACAGGATTGAATCTCACAAAACCTGTAGTACCTTACATGGTGTTTTAAATTGGTTTGACAGTCATAATTCTGTGGTTCCTTGACACAGAGCTTTTATCAGAGGCAAATTTCTCTCAGTCACTCAGAAAGTATTAACTGCATTTGAATGGGCCAGAAAAATGAATTAGCAAAATGAATTCCATTTCATTGTATGCTCTTTCCAATGTTTTCTGTAGACCATTGCCAAATTTGTACAAAGCAAGACTGAGACTTCAGTATACCACAAATATACCGTGGCTTCAGGTCATTGACAAAATTCTTGGTGTTAGTCTAGTGATCTCAAGAAATTTGAAAGAGGAAATAAGCTTCAGTTGCTGTGGTTTTAATAGGAATGGAGTACTAGAGAGTACAACAAGGAAGACATAATTTAGAAAGCAATGAATTCTTGAAGCATCTCTCAGTTTAACAATCTCTAACAATATTTTCAAATGACAGAAGTAATCCAACAATAATAAGGCAACCCTCCAAAACAACCATGAATGTTTTTGTAGGATTTCAGTTTTATTTAGATTCTTAACCAATCACTAGAAGCAGGAAGTGAACATTAAGATATCAACTTCACGTTATATTTTCCTTTTTGTAACATATATACTAAACCATTTCGTAATATATATACTAAATATGGCATTATTTGTATGGTGCAGTACTATGATTTTTATTTCATCATCTAGCAATATGAATATTTTAGTTAACAAACTGGTGGAAAAAATCCTGTTTACATGGAAAATAAATGAAAATATGAAAATGTGAAAATTAATAGCCTGGAGGAATAATTGGCTCAAGGAAAAATTCCAGCCTGTTTCTCAACCCAATTCATTGTTTCAGTATTTTCTTCACCCTGCTTTTATTTACTTATTAGTGTTAGCAATTCTAAGAAATTCTAAAACGTGCAACAGTAACAGAAAGTTTCCCAAAGCACTTGCAAGTGTCTCCTGGAGATAAGTGGCACTTCTGAAATAGCTGCCAAGGAAAACAAGTATATGGGGAATCACCCGCTCACCCTAGGTAGGAACAAAAACAGAGCAGGAATCCAAGCTATCAGTGCTGCCACACATTGCTCCAGGGCAAAAGAACAATTATTTCAAATGAAAAAGAGTTTTAGTTTGGATGAATAATGTCACAAGGGAGTTTTTGCCTACAAAGACAAGGCAACCTCTGCCAGAAATTTGTGCGCAAAATCGATGCTTTCCTCGTTACTGGGTGAAATGTGTGCTCATAATGCTAATCGTTTAGCAGCACCAGCTAGGAGCGACACCCCACACTAGGCACTAATTCGTGCTGTGAACACAGAACTACATCATTAGTTCAGTTAAGTTCTCTTCCTACATTGAGTTTTCTCAAAAAAAGGTTTGATGGGATATTAATTGCAGAAATTGTAAAGATTTTATATAGACATAGATAGATACAGATAGATATAGATAGATATATAAATAGATCTCCATATAGATATAGATGATAGAGATAGATATAGATAGATACAGATATAGATATAGATGATATAGATATAGATAGATACTTGAGACGGCAACTTCTTGCAGCGACAGAGATTTTTTTGCGTACCTTGCGCAAAGAAAGATTACGTAGTGCGGGATGTGCACGCCTAGCTGCAGGACCACTGGGATCTTCGCTGGCCATTACTGAAGTGAGACCTAGACGTTATCAGTGCTTCGTCCATGGAGTGAACTGATGCAGTTTCTGCTTCCTTGGATATTGCGCCTCCATACCGCAAAAATGGAATAATTAGCCAATGCACTATCCTATCCTATTCCCGTGCATACCATCATACTATACATCAATCTATACAATCCGTATACGTATGATAATTATCGTTCATTCTCCTGTTTCATCTGATTCTACTATATCTGTATATAGTCCTATGGCGACATATCTGTATCTATCTTATATCTAATCTCTATTGCATCTACTATCATATGGAGATTCTGTTATTATCTATCATTATCCTATCTTATCCTATCTATTCGTATTTATAATAATCTTTACAGATTTCTGCAATTAAATACCATCAAACCCTTTTTGGAGAAAACCAAAATGTTATGGTCGAAGTGGTGTGTGTGAATCCTCTAATGAACTAATGATGATAGTTCTCTGTTACAGCACGAATTAGTGCCTAGTGTGGGTGTCGCGTCCTCTAGGCGCTGTGTGCTCCTAACGATTTAGCATTACTGTCAGCACACATTCACCCGAGTTAAACGAGGAAAGCATCCGATTTTGCGCCACAAATTCTCTGCAGAGGTTGCCTTGTCTTTGTAGGCAAAAACTCCTGAAAGTCTAAATCCTTCCAAAGATGCACATTGCTTGTGTTTTGATTCAGTGAAAATCTAGCTACACTAGTGGTTTTGTCTTCAGTGTCTAAACCAAAATCACTTTGTTGATTTGTGCCTTCTGGGCCTATGGAAAAATTTGACTCTCCCTACTGTTAATTGTCTGGTTCCCTTTGAGACATTTTCATCCAACTAACTCTTTTTCATTTGAAATTTCTTGCCCTGGAGCAATGGGTGGCAGCACTGATTATGCTTGGGATTCCTCGCTCTGTTTTTGTTCGCTACCTAGCCAGTGACGGTGATTCGCCCGATAATACTTGTTATCTTCTCGGACTGAGCTAATTTCAGGAATTGCACTTATCTCCAGAACAACTTGCAAGTGCTTTGGGAACTTTCTGTTACTGTTGGCACGTTTAGAACTTGTCGTTTAGAATTCGCTAACCTAATAAGTAATAAAAGCAGGGTGGTGCGGGGAGAGCGAAGAAATCCGTGAAACCAAGAATTCTAGGGTGAGAACAGGCTGGCAATTTTCCTGAGCCATATATTTCCTCAGGCATTAATTTTCACTTCATATTTCATTATTTTCATTGTTATAAATATCTCACCATTGTAAAACTAAAGGATATTCATTATCGCACAGTTTGCTCATTAAAATCTTTGTTTTAAAAGGCCACCATCAATCATATTTAGATATATCGAATGGTAGTAATATGTTACAAAAGAAAATTGCTATAACTGCAACATACAAATTTACCTCTGCCTTTTAAATTCGTCAGATTAACTATATATTACTCAGAAATTGTGTATATATTCAATGAAAATGTAACGTCCGCAAGTTAATCAAGTTCCTGTCGCCTGTATGTATTGTTGAGTTAGATAAATACTGAAAATCTACCTTTCATGGTTGTTTGAGTTTGCCTTATGTTACTCCTGTCATTTGAAATAATGTTGTAGAGATTTTAACTGAGAGATGCTCAAAATTCATGCTTTGCTAAACTGTAATTGTCTGTCGTCTTTGTTGATCTCCTAGTACTCCATTCCTAATTAAAACACAGCACGGAAGCTTATTTTCCTCTTTCAATTCTCTGGATCACTAGACTAACCACCAGAATTTGCAATGACCTGAAGCCACGGTATTATTTGTGGTCTATACTGAAGTCTCGAGTCTTGCTTTGTGTACAAATTGGGCAATAGGCTACAGAATAACATTGGAAAAGAGCATACAATGAAGATGAACATTTGCTATTCATTTCTGGCCATTCAAATGCAGTTAATACTTTCCTGAGTGACTGGAGGAATTTGCCTCTGATAAAAGCTCTGGTCAAGAACCACGAATTATGATGTTCAAAACCAATTTAAAACACCATGTCACCGGGTGCAGTTTAACGCGCTGCATAGGAACAGAGTCTTATATACCCACTGTGCTTGTGATAGGGATTAAGTTCTGGTCCTTCTTTTTCACTTATAGCTGCTGTTTAGTTAACCCTTGTCAATTATATTTCTGATCCATTGTTTGCTGCTCTGGAACCTGGGTCGCCACTTGTTATTTGGAGGTCTTTTTCCCCTTCATCGCGGAGGTCTAATCACTGCCTTGAATCCATGCAGACAGCTCCTCGGAGATCCCTGTGCAGACATATGACCAGACATGAGTGAAATGAATCTTTAGAAGGGATCTTAGGGATGTGTGGTGAAAAATTCCGGGCATTATCTTGTTTAGATTCAAAATAGTGCCGTGGAAATCATTTCACCTGCCAGTGAGAATGGATGGACCTTCATTCTAGGCAAGCCTGGTTTTCCATTATCCACACAGAACCACTTGGTGCTCTGCTCTCTCCTGGTGAATGGGTTCTGGGCCTGAGTACAAATGCAACATAACGCGCCGTAACCTGGAAAACATTCTGGAACCAACACCGGGCCAACTGGAAGAGCAAAACTGATGAGCAGCCTTGGAAGTGTCCCATTTAGGTTGTCTGAGTCCAGCCCATGGTGCAAAGCACAATTTTGTTTGCGTTTTTTTTTTTTTTTTTTTTTTTTTTTTTTTATAGGTGGAGCAAAGTCAGCAAGGAAGGGGTCACAGGGTCTTCTGCTACCAATGTTTTTCTCCATCATGGATTATTGCCAAATTCTACATTCTGTCAATTCACACTTTGCTGTATTTTAGAAAATACCCCAAACCCTAAACCTTAGCCAAAATAATGTTAAAAGGATGAAGAGAAGATCACTCAGACCGAACTGCACAAAACTCAGGAGCAGACATGAGAATGGAATAAGTTGTCAAAAAG
Organism: Malurus cyaneus samueli; assembly: GCA_009741485.1. Lineage (NCBI taxonomy): Eukaryota > Metazoa > Chordata > Aves > Passeriformes > Maluridae > Malurus > Malurus cyaneus. The sequence goes on from VKON01000205.1 coordinate 53,743, forward strand.
AGAACTGTTGATGCCAAAGAACCTGACATTGGATCAGGGTGTTGTTTTAGAAGCAATTCTAGTATTAGTTCTATATTTCTGCTCTTGTTTTGTGTTGAAACATGAACACTCTTGTACTGTAATTAATTTGGGGTCAAGTACACAAAGAGAAAAACCATTCTCAAGCCAGTGTAGTGAGAAAGAGCTTTTACTTTTTACAATTCACATTCTAAGACACCAACCTTGGGAATTCTTAG
>VKON01000205.1:62562-77752 GCA_009741485.1 Malurus cyaneus samueli
ATGATATTATCTATTACTACTTAACTTTGATATCTGAACTGATTGCTTTACAGCTAACTCAGCTGAGTCTGTGTAAACACTTCCCACCTGTGATGCAAACAAACAGAAATGTCTTTCCAAGAATCACTGTTGTCACAGGAAAGCGACACCCTGTGAAGTTTACTGCCCTGGGAAAGTCAAAGTTTTCCCAGTTACTTCACATCCCAGCAGTCTTCCTGTAAGCTTAGGCTGATTGAAGGAAAACAATCTCATGCAATGTTGGGAGCTAATTATATTTATTATTCACACGGAGAATATAGGCTAGACTTTATTGAAATATGAAAATATTATTCAAAGGAAAAACTTTACTTTCTCCTGCCCTGTGAACATGCTCACGTTTTCCTTTTGCATTCTTTTACTCTATGAATTCACTGTAAAGCAAAAACAATCTTCTGTCTTTTACATTACAGTCAAGTTTGTGAACAGTGAAACAATTCTTTACTAAATAAGAAAAAATAGGTAAAGGAAATATTTCAAGAGTAAGCTGAAAATGAGCATAGTTTCTCAAAATAGGAGCTGCAAATTCAAGGGTGCTCAGGGAACTGGAACAGGGAAGAACAAAACAGTTCTAGCAAGACTTTAAAAATTCCGGGACTGATTTGGGAGCCATGAAGTGATGGATCCATGTGTCTGGACTCAGCCAGTTAATATCCCAGAGAAGACTGCCAGAGTGGCCATTTTAATATCTTTACATCGGCGTTTGCAGCAGCTGAAACTCTAATGACATTTAGCAAACAGGCAGCATAACTCAATATGGAAGAAAATTGTATCTAGCCCTAAATTCCTGTCTGTGTCTAGCCATGCAAATCAGAACACCTATTTCCTATCCAACATGAAACATTCAGTTAAAGCTATTTTGTTCTGAGGCTTATAAATATTTATTTCTTTATATATCTTTATGTGTCCACATTCAATAGTTTTCAGAACAAAAAATCAAGCAGAAAAATACAATCGAGAATTTGTAGTGAAATTTCTTCCCTGAATAACACTGAAGTTATGCTAGTATTCCAAACATGAATGAGCCCTTGTCAATTCTGGCCTTAGATTTGACTGTAGAATCAACTAGATGTATGAGACTAGACTTCTTTCTCTGAGTAGTTTTGACAATCTATCTTGTTCTTTGGTTTGCTGCATGCTCTCACTTAGCTATATCGATTTTAAAGTTGTATTCTATTTTGTTCAGCCAAATTTAGGGGCTGCCGTCAGGCACTTCCATTACCAAACCCTCCGAAATTGCTTCAGGAGTTTGCAACGAGTCCTGGTGCTACCTATGGACAACTTGACCAAAGTGAAAGAGAACTAGAAATCACACTGGTCCAGCCAGGGGCACTTTGAAATCGCAAAATCGATGAGCACGTGATCTGTTTTGCGGCTGGGCTCCATCATTTGGCAAGAAAAGAGTGGCTCAGACAGCAAGTGAGAGTGAAAGTGAAAAGAGATTCCAAGTGTCTGATAAAATGACAGCTGAAGGGCTTTATAGTGATGCTAGCGAACAGTTGCAATGGAGCAGGGTCCAACTAAGTAAGAAAGTCTTTCATAAGGCAGCCAAATAATGTTCCCTTCTTGGAAAGAGCGCCCAGTGTGGCGAAAATAAAAAATAAAGAAGGAACCCACAGCATGCACTGGTTTTGTAGTTTCATCTCTAAATCAAGCCAACTCAGTAATTCATGAAAAAACCTTTAACAGAGCAATGAATACCTATGTACAGACCTGGAAAAAAGAACAAATTAGTATGTAATTTAAAGAAAAATGAGTCCATTTTCAAAAGCGACTGCTGTTTCTGTGAGCCGAGATACAGGGATTTTTTTTTTTTTTCTATTAAGAAGATGTTGAGAAGTTTGTTAAACGATCCAGGTTGTACAGCTAGAATTGCCACTCCAACTGCAATTTGACTCTTTAATAACTAAAATCCAAATGATTCTAGTACACAAAGATAACCACTGATTGTGCAGATGAACAAAAGTGGTCATCAAAATAAAAAATACGTGCCAACCTGGACATCTTCTGCTAGACCTGGTTACTCAGAGCTCCACCCAGCCTGGTCTTGAACCCTTCCAGGAATGGACACCACCATGCTTCCTGTGGCAAGACTGTCCCAGTGCCTCACCCACCCATTTCCGTGACATCATAAACCATCCTGCTTCAGCATAAGGTACCCATTCACCTTTGGTCACTGTGTGCTACATGCTCTCATGAATATGCGCCTTCTCCAAGTGTTACCATCCTGCAAGCCCTCTTTGGCCACTGAAAGGCTGACTGAACTCTCTCTAGAGGCTTCTCTCCTCCAGGCTGAAAACCCAGCTCCCCAAGATTATGACATGGAGGCAGACGACAGATGGTAAAGAAAGGATGGGATCACATGTTGAAGTCAGATCTCTGAATATGTATAATAAAGCTTAATAAACCTAGTCTGGTAAGAATTAAGACAATTAACACTGAAAATTAAAACTAATTGAATATTTGTTCTTTTATTCCAAAATTCTCACTTGAGACTCTTTTCACAATTTTTATCATGGAATTTCACATGGCCTGCGGGTTATATTGGTTTGGAGTCTTTTGAGTACTTAGAGTGCAAGTTTTTTTTTTACTTCTTACTAGGCTAGGACTAGCTACCAAATTTTATCCAGTGACAGAAGACAAGATAGCACAGCTTACTAGTATAATTGCTATTCTCTGTTCTTTCTCCTCATTCCTTTCCTTTGTACCTTAAACTAATAGGGAAATGCTGAGAGAAAACACCAAATTTGGACATACAGCGAAAGCATAATGTGAGGCAGCATGAACTAGTACTCATGATATGTGTGGAAGCAAGATACACGGTTCATGCTGTTGGTAATATTACCTTCTCATGTTTTTCTTCTATTTTTATCATATTTTTATTTATCTTGTTGCCTGATGCTCACTAGCTGTCCAAGCAGGTGCACAAGCAGTTACCATGATCAGCCGTACCTTACAAGCCAGTACCTGTGTCTCTGTCTGTCCTATCAGTCACCTTAATGTAGCTGACAGACCACATTCCTTCAGATTTAAGCAGCTTCAGTTCAGTCCATCTCTAAGGAATGTTTACCTCCATCAAATAAAACAGTTTTAGCTCATAATTTCAAATATAAATTATGTGTTAGGTCTAGTTTCTGCATGGTCTCTAACAACTATGTAAAACCTTCATCCAGAGAGGGTAAACTATCAAAGCAATGAATGTTTTAACACTTAATTTTGAGTCAGCAGAGGCTTAATCCAGTCAGTATTCAAAGTCACTTTCAAAAATGGTTAACTGCAAAGTAAACTTGATAATTGTGAACCATTTTTTTCATACTACAGACGTGAATTTTAAAAAGGGCTGGAGGCAGGGTGGTATAGGGAAACATCATTGGGATGGATGAGATCGGAATGCTCCCACCTAGAGTATGCCTGGATAGAACATAAAGGCATGGCCAACAGCCCCTCGCTAAGCACACAGCAGCAGCTGCTGCATCTTGGCATTCTTCAGTAAACTTGGAACAGCAGTCTATAAATCACTCTTCACACATAATATTTAAAGATATTTAACATTGTCTGAATAGCAGTGGATTGGTGCTTTGAACAAGCCTCAAGACATATCGAAGCAGGAAGGGGTTAATGCTGGTTTCAGCTTTTCTGCATTAAATAGCTTCTACAGCTTCAAAGAACTATACACACTCTGTTGGATTGTTGGAGTGGAAGTCTTCGGCAATCCTAAAAGTTCCTTGTTGTACTTTCATTGGGGCTACAAAAACCTGAATGCTGTCTTACACTTATGTCCAGGCATGTCCCACATTCTCCCTTAGTCTCTATTCTTCTTTTAGTCCTAACCCAGCTACAGAAGTTTATTTTAGAAGAACTATCTGAACCTTTGCAGATTCAGAAGGATTTGGATAAACGCAAGACTTCCGTTACAGAAATAAAGTAAATTTTGGACTTGTGCATTTCAGGGAAATTATACTTCTTACTGAATAGTATTTTTAATGACGAATTATGTAACAAGTCAATAAACAGGGCAGAAAATAAGCCTTAAAACTACTTGTTTAATTAGGAAATTCTGTGAAACATAAGGTTTTAGGAAAGGTTGTAAAATTTACTTAATTATTGATAACAGTGTTGATGCGTGCAGATCTATGGTGGGAGACACCTGGCTACGTATATTCTATAGTCTACCGGGTCCCTTTTAGAGTATGCATTGTGGTGATGCTAATGATGTATTCAAAAGACAGCGACCCAAATGCAGCCACTGGGAAGTTATTTTTCTAGGTTACTTATTATAAAATACCTCTTTTGCAAACAATCTCACTAAAAATACACATGGGGTTGATACAATTTCTAATTGGCTTTTTTGGGACTCAGAGAAGAAGGCAATATTTGAATGCTGAGAGCTTCAGCGACCTTCATTTCTCCTGTAAAAGTCTAGCAATAGAAGATGTCTTTCTTGGGGTTGAATATGCAACCTCACTCTCCTCTCCTGGGAAAATGTCTTTTTGATAACTAATCAGGTACCCGGGAAGAGGATTGTCATATGTTATCGCAGTTTCTCGATCACCTTCCCTATGTTCTCCACATCGAAGGCTAGGAGGGAATTTGTGAAGCGGTAGACAAAAATGCCCATTCTAACTCTAAATTTTGTAAAGGGAATGTAAAGGGTAGATGAGGAAAATGGAAGAACTTGTTGCCATACAAGTTAAATTGAAATTAAGAGAATGTAGAAAACAGTGATGAGAAACAGAACCAGCTTTTTCCCTTTCTAGACATGGATGGTATTGGAGAAAAGAGCAGATTTTACTATAAATCAGGTGGATTTGTCAAGCCACTATATATTTTATTCCATTACTGTATAGCTTCTGCAGTCTAAAAGGTTCTTTATTAAACCGCTCTATGGAACAAATAGAACCGAAAATGTCAATTTATTATTCCAATGTCCTAGTGAATTACAATTATGCTAAGAAGTTTTGGTCTGGTTGTTTATTTGGTTTTTTTTTTGTCTTGTTTGTTGTTTGGTTTGTTTGTTTTTTGTTTGTTTTTTTATATCTTTTTTGATTTAATGCTCTGTTTTTTTCAGGGTAGACATCTGTCTGAAAGCCTAATTAAACGTCTGTCTCAAGAAAAAAAATCCAATAAAACCCAAGAAACCCACAAAGAATGATACCTAGCAACCAACGTCAACCAAAAAACCTCAAAACAAACAAAAAACCAAACACAAAATATAAAACAAAACCAAACAACCAAAAACAGGAACTCATTCCAATAACCAAAAAGCATGAAACAAGCAAAATACACCAACAACAACCAACAAGAAGGACACCAAGCAACCAAAACGAATTAATACATAAGCAACCCAAACAAAACAAAAACAAAGTCAATAAACCCAAGAAACATTCCCAATACCGTCATAAAAATCTACTATATCTGGATCAGAAATTTAAATAAGAAATAAAATAAAATAAGAAGTTTGAAAACGAGCCACAATTCACTAGGCTAAAATATAATAGCTACTCACATTTTTATGAAAATAAAAAGCTACCTTACTAAACATTTCTGATAGTTAATTCTTGTATACAATTATTTTCTTTGTCTTGGCAGTGGACAAAATGCCACTTTAGAATGAGAAAGCAAAACCAGAACATTTCCAGAATACCCTCACATTTATGGTTTGATGCTTAGCATTCCAGCTGTTTTATAAGGCCTCTTTGATTAATAGCCTCATAGGTGGTTCTAGAGTCACTGCTCCAGTCCCTCGAGGTTTCACCCCTTGGTCCACAGCCAATGCAAAAGAAAGCCGAGCTCTTGTTGGGAAGGGTCTCTCTGGACACATCACGCTGGTGTTTAGAGCTCCTGAGAGGATGTGTCTCTATTTCATCACCATATTCCGTGTGAGGTGACACCTGAAGGCTTTTGAAGTGCTGTCCCAAGGAGCCAGCGTGCCAGTCCTATCTAAACATATAGCGAATAAAAATGCTTCTCCAACTTCACCTTTCTTTCTTTTTCTTCAGTCTTTAAGGACACTGCTGGAAGATGGCAATGTAGATCCTAGAATAGCAGAAGAGATGCTGTAATTTAATGTAAGACGATGACTTTGATGAAGGAGAAGGTGTTCAATACACATACGATGCTAATAACACAATTCTTTTATGTTAAAATACATAATTGGTTTCTATGCATTGTTATTACTGCCTCAGAACTACAAGAACGAAAACAGTTTAAGAGGTCCCCATGCCTCCAGTAAAAATGGGGTTTCTAAGATGTCTTGCTAAATTGAAATTGGACAGACAAGACAAGAAATGCAGTAATTCGAGGTGCTTTTGATATAATACATATATACTATGATATCAGTGAGTAAAACGACAAATACACATTAAACACAACTGCTCTTTTCATTCTTTGATTTTAATGGAATTAAAATCTTTACAGATGTTTTTCTTCTGTACACTAGATAAATTAGAAGCCTTTAAATTTATTTTAAAAAAAAAGAAAGTTTTTGTAGAAAGAAACGTTTATGCTAGATAACACATAGCTTTAGTTAAGATAATTATCACATGTGGCTTTTATATACAGTACCCTCCCTTCAAGAAAATGACACACAGTTTGTACTTAGTATAGGCAATTGATTATTTGTCTTTTCTAACTTATTCCTTGGGCATGGTTTATCCCAAGTGCAGATTCTATTGGTTATTTGATGCCACTCTTTCTCCTGATGAGGGTGTAACTGAATGCACTTCTCTTTTGTGCCAGGAAGCGCATCTCCTTTATGTCAGTGCACACGCATCAGCACGCAGTGTTCTGGTCGTTTCTCAGTCAGAAAAGCTGTAAATGAAGTTGTTAAAGCTCTCTGGCGTTCATAATTCGGCCGGCCTGTGAAAATTCACAACCTATAAATAGACTACTAGGATACCACCATCTGAATTCAGTTGCCTGTTTTTCCTAGGGCTTCCACCTCATTGATGGAGACTTTTACCCAAATGCACGTCAAAGAGGTGCAACTTCATCTGACAGCAGAGAATATAAGCTAGTTACAGAAAAAATAAATGATCACTATAGACATTAGTGAGAAGATAACCTGATTATATCTTTACTAACGCTGTAAAAATAATATTGACTTTGACAACCTACTTTATCGAACTACGAGGATACAGTTTTGTGTATGATAAAACTGAAGGTCAATGCTTGTTAATAAACCTAAATAAAGAATTATGTGATACCTGTACACAGTTCACATCCAGTGAGTATTAATGCATCATTGGCACCTGTATTAATCAGCTCAAATGACTTCCTTTAAGGAGACAGCGATTGTGTTGCCTCTGCAATCTTTTTTTTTTTTTTTTTTTTTTTTTTTTTTTTAACAATTAAAAATGCATTCTGGTTAAAAGCAGCAACCTCCTCAGCAAGCATTAAGGTTAAATACTATATTAGATCTATTGAACTCTTGGTAATTTTCAACTTATTAGGGATAATATGAGAGATAAAGAAGCTCACATTTTAATTGCAGCATAGTTTTAAAGCAAATACCTGTTTGTTTGAGGTTCTTTATTAAACCGCTCTATGGAACAAATAGAACCGAAAATGTCAATTTATTATTCCAATGTCCTAGTGAATTACAATTATGCTAAGAAGTTTTGGGTTGGTTTTTTGGTTTTTTTTTTTTTTTTTTTGTTTTTGTTTGGTTGTTTGTTTTTTTTTTTTTTTAATTTTTTCAAACTTCTACTTATTTTGTTAAAAAAAAAACCAATAAAAACAAGAAACCCAAACCAAAACAAAACCAGCCAACCAACCAACCAAAAAAACCTCAAAACAAACAAAACAACACAAAACAAAAACCAACCAAACAAAAACCAAAAAACAGAATCATCCAATAACAAAAGCAGAAACAAAGCAAAAACCCAAACAAACAAACAAGAAGACCAGCAACCAAAACAAAACAAGCAACCAAACAAAACAAAAACAAAGCAAAACCCAAGAAAATTCCCCAAACTCAAAAAATCTATATATCTGGGATCAGAATTTAAAAAGAAATAAAATAAAATAAGAAGTTTGAAAACAGACATCAATTATAGGCTAAAATATATAGCTACTACATTTTGAAAATAAAAAGCTACCTTCTCATGAAAGTTATTCTTGTAGGTACAAATTATTTCTTGTCTTGGCAGTGACAAAATGCCACTAGAATGAGAAACAAAACCAAGAACATTCCAGAAACCTCACATATGGTTGATCTAGCATTCAGCTGTTTTATAAGGCCCTTTGATAATAGCCTGTGTCAAGTCCTGCTCCAGTCCCTCGAGGTTACCTGTGCCACCAATGCAAAAGAAAGCCGAGCTCTTGTTGGGAAGGGTCTCTCTGGACACATCACGCTGGTGTTTAGAGCTCCTGAGAGGATGTGTCTCTATTTCATCACCATATTCCGTGGAGGTGACAACCTGAAGGCTTTTGAAGTGCTGTCCCAAGGAGCCAGCGTTGCCAGGTCCTATCTAAACATATCACGAATAAGAAATGCTTCTCCAACTTCACCTTTCTTTCTTTTTCTTCAGTCTTTAAGGACACTGCTGGAGATGGCAATTCATAATCTGAATAGCTAAGAGCATGGCTGTAATTTAATGAGCACCGTTATGATTTGATGAAGGAGAAGGTGTCACATACACATACATGCAAACACATTCTTTTGTTAAAATACATAATTGGTTTCTGAATTTTATTACCTTGCTTTCAGAACACTGATGCGAAAACAGTTTTCAGAGTCCCGATGCCCTCCAGTAAAATGGGGGTTTCTAAGCATGTCTTGCTAAATATTGAAATTGACAGAAATGACAGAAATGCAGTATATCTCCAGAGGTGCTTTGATAATAACTTATATAATATCTAGATCAGGAGTAAAATGCACAAATACACATTACAAACTGCTCTTTTCATTCTTTGATTTTCAATGGAATAATCTTTCTACAGATGTTTTATTCTGTACACTGATAATATTAGAAGCTTTTTTAAATTGTACTTTTAACAAAAAAAAGAAAGTTTTTGTAGAAAGAAACTGTTTTAATCTAGAAACACATAGCTTTAGTTAACATAAATTATCACATGTGGCTTTTTATATAAGACCCTCCCTTCAAGAAATGACATCACAGTTGTACTCAGTTATAGGCAATTGATTTAGACTGCAGAAGCTATACAGTAATGGAATAAAATATATAGTGGCTTGACAAATCCACCTGATTTATAGTAAAATCTGCTCTTTTCTCCAATACCATCCATGTCTAGAAAGGGAAAAAGCTGGTTCTGTTTCTCATCACTGTTTTCTACATTCTCTTAATTTCAATTTAACTTGTATGGCAACAAGTTCTTCCATTTTCCTCATCTACCCTTTACATTCCCTTTACAAAATTTAGAGTTAGAATGGATTTTGTTCAGCTCAATTCCCTCCAGCCTCAGTGGAGAACAAGGGAAGGGTCAGAACTGAAACTATGAATCCTCTCCCGGGCCTGATAGTATAAAAGACATTTTCCAGAGGGAGAGTGAGGTGTTCAACAAGAAAGAATTTCTATTGCTAGCTTTTGACAGGAGAAATGAAGGTCAAGCTCTCATTTCATAATATTGCCTTCTTCTCTGATCCAAAAGCAATTAGAAATTGTACAACCTCCATGTGTATTTTTATGAGATTGATTTGCAAAGAGGTATTTAAATAATACAGAAATAACTTCAGGTGGTGCATGGTGCTGTCTTTTGAATACACATGATACAAATGCTATCTAAAGACGTGACAAAGCATGAAAATTACGTAACAGTGATTCCTTCTTATGTCACAGATTTCTAATTAAACAAGTAGTTTTAAGGCTTGCTTTTCTCCCTGTTTTTGACTTGTTACATAATTCCATTAAAAATACATTCAGTAAGAAGTATATTTCCCTGAAATGCACAAGTCCAAAATTTACTTTTATTTTGTAACGGAAGTCTTGCATTTTCAAATCCCTTCTGAATCTGCAAAGGTTCAGATTTCTCTAAAATAACTTCTGTGGCTGGGTTAGGACTAAAGAAGAATAGAGACTAAGGAGAATGTGGGACATCCTGGACATAAGTGTAAGACAGCATCAGGTTTGTAGCCAAATGAGAGTACACAGGAATTTGTAGGATTGCCAGACTCCCTCAACATCAACAGTAGGTGCTGTAGTCTTTGAAGCTGTAGGCTATTTAATGCAGAAAAGCTGAAACCAGCATTAACCCCTTCCTGCTTCGATATGTCTTGAGGCTTGTTCAAAGCACCAATCCACTGCTATTCAGACAATGTTAAATATCTTTAAATATTATGTGTGAAGAGTGATTTATAGACTGCTGTTCCAAGTTTACTGAAGAATGCCAAGATGCAGCAGTGCTGCTGTGTGCTTAGCAGGGGGGCTGTTGTGCATCCTTTATGTTCTTATCCAGGCATTACTCTAGGTGGGAGCATTCCATTCTCATCCATCCCATTGTCCCTATACACCCTGCCTCCAGCCCTTTAAAATCACTCTGTAGGATGAAAAATTGTGTTCACAATTATTAAATCCTCTGTAGATTGAAAATTGTGTTCACAATTATCAAGTTACTTTGCGTTAAACATTTTGAAAGTGATTTGAATTACTGACTGATTACTTTGCTGACTCAAAAATAGTTTAAAAATTCATTTGCTTTGATAGATTTACCTTTGGTGGGTTTTACTATGTTAGAGACCATGCAAAACTAGACTAACACATAATTTATATTTGAAATTATGAGCTAAAACTGTTTTATTTGATGGAGGTAAACATTCCTTAGAGATGGACTGAACTGAAGCTGCTTAAATCTGAAGGAATGTGGTCTGTCAGCTACATTAAGGTGACTGATAGGACAGACAGAGACACAGGTACTGGCTTGTAAGGTACGGCTGATCATGGTAACTGCTTGTGCACCTGCTTGGACCGCTAGTGAGCATCAGGCAACAAGATAAACTAAAAATAATGATAAAAATAGAAAACATAGGTAATTACCAACAGCTGAAACAGTGTATCTTCATTCCACACATATCATGAGTACTAGTTCATGTGCCTCCATTTGCTTTGCATGTATGTCAAATTGGTGTTTCTCTCTCAGATTTCCCAATAAAGGTACAAGAAAGAATGAGGAGGAAAGAGAAGCAGTATACTAGTAAGCTGTGCTATCTTGTCTTCTGTCACTGGATAAAAATTTGTAGGTAGTCCTTAGGCTAGTAAAGAAGTAAAAAAAAAAACTTGCATTAAGTACTCAAAACAAAACCAAACCCGCGGCCATGTGAATCCATGAATAAAAGTTGGAAAAGTTCAGTGAGAATTTTGGATAAGAATTAATTTTTTCATGTTAATTGTCAAGTTACTTCTTTATTGTCCAGAAGGAGTTTATTAAGCTTTATTATACATATTATTCTACTTCAACAGTGATCCCATCCTTTTTCCTCTGTCTCTGCCTCCATGTCATAACTTGGAGCATTGGGATTGTTCAGCCTGGAGGAGAGAAGCCTCTAGAGAGAGTTCAGTCAGCCTTTCAGTGGCCAAAGAGGGCTTGCAGGAGGACTGGAGAAGGGCATTTCATGAGAGCATGTAGCAACAGGACAAAGGGGAATGGTCTTATGCTGAAGCAGGATAGGTTTAGATGTCAGGAAATGGGTGGTGAGGCACTGGGACAGGTTGCCGGCAGGAGCTGTGGGTGTTCCATTCCCTGGGAAGGGTTCAAGCCAGTGGGTTGGAGCTCTGGTACAGTCTAGCAAGATGTCCAGGTTGCACGTTTTTTGACCTTTGTTCATCTGCACGTGGTATCTTTGTGTACTAGAATTGGTTTTATTTAAGAGTCAAATTGCAGTTGGGTGGCAATTCTAGCTGTACAGCTTACTTCTAACTCTTTAAAAAAAAAATCGCTTCAGCAGTCGCTTTTGAATGGCTTTTTCTTATTACAACTAATTTGTTCTTTTTTCCAGGTCTGTCATAGTATTGCTGTTAAGGTTTTTTAATTACTGGTTGGCATTGAGGAACTACTCGTCAGTGTGGCCTTCTCTTTTATCTGTTCTCTGCTAGTTAAAGGCGATAGCTTGATCTATCAGACACTTGGAACTTTAAGTCAGGTCTGAACGACTGCTGTCAGGCCATTTCTGCAATATGGGAGCCCAGCCCAACAATCACTGCTCCTGTTTGGTTTCAGCCTGACGGACGTGATTCCGTTCGTTTACTTGGTCAAGTGCCAAGTTGACAGCTCGTTTTGCAACTTCCTAATTGGGGTTTGTAATGGAAGGCTGACGCAGCCTAAATATTGGCATGACAAAATATATAAATTTGCATGGGAGAGAGCAACAGAACAAGATGACAAGTTGTCACAACACAGGAAAAGGTGCTCTATTAATCATCTATTGCATTGGAATTGACTTTGGGAAAGGAAAGGTTAAAATTTACCCGAAGTGTGTAAAGAGAGGTGAACGAGCATCATCCCGCGTCCTTAACATAGCACCAGAGTATGGAGATTAAATCTCTGATAAGGACTGCTCCAAATTAAGTGTGGTCCCTTCGGGGTCCATATTAGCATTGTGGCAACATCAACAGAAGGAATTGGAGCAAATTGGTGAAGCGATGGTACTCTGCTTCAGGTATTTTTTTCCAGGTGTAGCATAGGTACATTACACTGGCTTTACAAGCCATTATTTATTGTAATTGGACTGTCACAAGCGGTGTGAGCATAGTCTTTTCAACTGTTAGGAGCAGGAATATGTATAGACAGACGGATCAGTAGGTGGTTGTATGCACACGATCCCAGGTAATATTCTTGATTATTTCTATTTGTACATGGACATTCAGGCACAAACACATTAACTTAGTGCATGAAGACCTACAGTGCCTTCTAAAATTCTTCATGTATAAGCTCCAAATAGGAATCTCTCTCCCAAATATGAAATTTTTACCTGCTGTACTGGAAGAACTACGGTTTTATACATGAAGTCATGAATCACTTTGTTCTCACTAAATCAAAAGTCCTGAAAAGAAGAGAGGAAATTTTTTGACAAAATAGTCATCCTTAACTGGGAATTAAAATACTTCTTTTCTTCCTTTCTTCACCAATAATTTGTATTTTAAGTGACTAAACTTCTTTTAAAATATACTCAGGTAAATACATACCTAATATCTCTTATAGAAGAATAATAGACAAATAGAATTGTATGGATTTAGTAAATGAAGTCAAAAAGCTACCATAAAAGTATATGAGTGAGATTTCTAGTCCTGACTTAATGACTTGCTTAAGAGACATTCACATCTGTTGCAATGGCTAGATGGTTTGTTATTGTGCAGTCATATGTGAACATTATTAGGAAAATATTAGCTTTTCAGTTGAACCTGACTCAACTGTTTTCTAGTGTCTGTTTCACAGATATTATTTTTAACTAAAGAACACTTCATAGTTTGTTTCCATACAGCTCTGGCATCAGTGAACTCTATTTTCTACTGGGAGTGGAGCCATAGTCATTGCCCTGAGATGGCAGTGCACATGATAAAGCTGAATCTTTTGTCCCAGTGCTCACAATGGTCTGGACTGATGGCTAGAGCTGGACACAATGTTAATATTGAGGTGCCACCATTTACCTCTGAATGAATGGATACTGCTACACAGCACACATTCCCTTTCTAAACAAGTGCAAAGATGATGAATTAATATTTCATGTGAAATATTCCGTATTTTCATACGGAAGGAAGGACTCAAATTATAAATTAAGTTTTTTCATCTCCTTCAATTTTTAATAATTTATGGGGACAGAATTCTTCATTTTCTAGACACACAATCAGTATGCATTCTCAAACTTGATGGTTGTGCAATTGGTGGTCAATGTGGTTTGCGATTTGACCCTTTAATCTATAGTTTTTAAAGCAGTCCTGTGTGTTAGTTTTACCTGTTGGCAGAGATTTCTTATGGCCCTGTAGTCACAGGGTAGCCTGGAGAGGTCTGGGCTATAAATAAAGGCAGAGGGAATGACTACACAACTGATAGACTGCAAAATCATTAAATAGTTGCGTAAGTTAGCTGTAGAATGAAAAGTACCAGCTGCTGCAAGTGAAACTAAATGAATCAGAGAATGAGAAAAAAAGTAGAAGCAGAAGTTCAAGACATTTACCTGACAAAGAATCCCTTGACTGCTGTCAGTGTGTTGGCTGTGCCTTAAGCTTAAAGAGATTTCAGTTATCACCCACTACAGACCTTCTGAAGAAGAAGGAAAGGAAGGAATCTTGAAGGTGTGGCACAGCACAAACTGTGGGAGGCATCTAGCGAGATGTCATTCACTGAAAAGACAGAAAGAAATCTGTAAAAACATGAGAACAGTGGATAGTTAATTCCTTTCAACCAGTCTCACTTGCACAGCTTTGTAAAAAGTTTTTTTATGTAGTGTTGGCAGCGGCCATTTGCAAGGAGACGGGGAGGACACATAAACGACCTCTGTAGACTGGTTGTACGTGCTTCTCATCCTGCTTTATTAACGAAGCCAGGCTTTTTACCCTTGGCTCGTAATGGCGGCGGCAGTTAGACGTAACGCTTTTTTGTAACAGGAATAACTGTAACTATAAAGTCTTTACTCGCTCTAAAATTTAAAATCCTTAAATCAGAGTAAGCTTCTGCCAGATATGAAGAAGGGCTCAGCACGGACATGAACTCAAACTCGCAAAATCAAAAAAAAGGGATTATATGTGGTAAAAAGGAACACCATTGGAGGACATCGAAGAATAGAACATAGACTGGAACAGATTAAGAACATATGCGGGCTTGAAAAAAAAAATCAAGGAAAAAAATGGAGCACAGAAAATGATATTCCAGTTCCTTCTATCTTGCTCTTTAGAGACACAAGGCACAATAAATAATGGACTACCCATTACACCTGTTTTTTCTTGTAAAAGAAGAGAAAAAAAGAAGTACTAGGATAGGTCACAAACTAGACAAGAGACAAAAACATAATAAACATTACCATAGAAGGCAAAAACTTTAAAAACCAAGTTAATTTTAATATTACAACGATATATTAAATAAAAGAAAACCGGAAACAGACACAATAGGGAACCAACGCAAGCCCCAAAGCTAACTCTTTAGCACCGCGCGTTCGTACAACTTTATCGGTCTTCGACGATTCTTTTCTGGTCTATATATCTCT
>VKON01000205.1:77777-97008 GCA_009741485.1 Malurus cyaneus samueli
AAGTCCATGTTCTTTCAAGATGGGGCCCATAGGATGGATTAATCTGGAGAGGGGGGCAGGCTCTTTCCTGTGTGAAAAACCAATCTGATGCTTGTCTTGTGGACTGCATCTTCCTCCCCCTTGCCGATGGGGATTTTAATAAATTATTTGTCATTTCCATGGCCCAAAATATTAGGGGCGCTCCTAGCCACCTTCCCATTACAAAAACCCCAAATTTCTCAGGAGTTTTGGCACCGGAGCTGTGGCCCACTTTGGCCAACTTGGAAGCCAAAAAAGTGAAAGGAGAAAAAAACTGGGAAACAGAAAAATCCACACTGCAGGGGCCAAATTGAAAAACCAAAAAAAAGAACATCTTGGAGGCCAGTAGATGATTTGGTTTTGGTTGGGGGGCCTCCATTATTGGCAAAGAAAAGAGGTGGGCTGGACCAAGGCCAAAGTGGAGAGTGAAGTAAAGAATAGATTCCAAGTGTTCTTGAATAAAATAACGGGCTTGAGCCTTTTAATTGGGGATTCCCAGAAGGAAACAGTGGCAAGAAGGCAGGGTCTCCCAAGACTAAGTAAGAGGGAAAGGGAGAAGTTCTTTCCATAAGGCAGGCCAAATAATGTCCCCTTCTTGGGGGGAAAAGAGCGCCCATGTGGGCGAAAATAAAAAGGATAAGAAGGACCCCACAGCTGACACCTGGTTTTGTAGTTTAATTCTCTTCAATGCCAACTCAAGTAATTCATGGAAAAAAAAACCTTTTAAAACAGGGCAATTGAATGACCTATGTAACGAGCCCCCTGGAAAAAAAGAACAAATTAGTATGTAAGTTTAAAGGAAAAAGATGAGTCCATTTTCAAAAGCGACTGCTGTATTTCCTGTGGAGCCCCCGAGGATACAGGGATTTTTTTTTTTTTAAAGAAGTTGTTTGAAGAAAGTTAAGAATACCGTTTAACAGCTAATGAATTTTGCCAAACCTCCCCCCCACTGCCCCAATTTTTTTACCTTCCCTTTAATAAAAAGCTCTAAAAATCCCAGAAAAATTGGATTCTAGTAACCAACAAGAAGGATAAACCACTTGATGGTGCAGAATGAACACAACAAAAGAAAGTGGGTTCAATCAGAAATAAGCAAAAAAAGTACCCGTGGGGGCCGCAAGACGCGCTGGAACTTCTTTCTGGCTAACCTGTTTTAAACTCGCAGAGGCCTTTTCCCACCCCCAGGCGCTGGGGTTCTTGATACCCTATCCCAGGGGAATGGGAACGACCCCAAACAGCTCCCTTCCAGGGGGCAACCCCCCGTCCGCAAGTGGGCCTCAACCCCACCCATTTTCCCCGTCCCCTGGACAGAATTCTAAAAAAAAACCTATTTGCCCCCTGCTTCCCAGCCATGTAATAGAGCGACGCATCCCCTTCCCGCTTTTGGCTGAACGGCCATGCTCTCATGAAATGGGCCCTTCTCCCCAGTCCCCTCCCTGTGGGCAAGGCCCTCCTTTGGCCCACTGGAATGAAAGGCTGCGAGTGTAAAAACCCGTCTCCCCTCTAGAGGGAGCCTTTCTCCTCCTCGCCAGGCCTTGAAAACAGATGTTGCCCCCAAATGCCTCCAAAAGTTGATGGACGACATGGAGGCAAGAGAACCAGGAGGGAAAAAAGGATAGGGAATCCAACTGGGTTGAGGCTGTAGAAATAAAGTATTGTATATAATTTAAAATAGCTTGTAGTAAAAGCCCCCTTCCTGACAATTAAAAGAAGGTAGAGAACTTGAACGCAATTTTATACATGAAAAAAAAATTTATTTCCCCTTGATGGCCCCCAAAATAAAATTTCTCAGCACCTTTGGACAACTTTCCAACCTTGTTTATTCCATGGGATTTTCGCCCAGCAATGAGGGGGGCGCCCGGGGCGGTGGTAGTGTTTTGGGTTTTGGTTTTGAGGTTCAACTTTAATGGGCAAGTCTTTTTTTACCTCTTGCGCTTAAACCTAGGGAGGCTAAGGGAAAGGAGAGGACTAGGACTGAGCTACAAGAAAATTTTATTCATCCCACAAGGTGGAACCAGGAGGAACAAGGAATTCAGCCAAACCAAAGTGCGATCATAATAAATTTGAGCTAAAACTAGGTCCTTATTCCTAGTTGAAAGAAGTAAAAAAAAAAAAACTGCATTAAGTACTCAAACAAAAACCAAACCCCGGCCATGTGAATCCATGAATAAAACGTTGGAAAAGTTCCAGAGATTTGGATAAGAATTATTTTTTCATGTTAATTGTCAAGTTACTTTTTTATTTTTCCAGAAGGAGTATTAAGTCTTTATTATACATTTATTCTACTTTCAACAGTGATCCCATCCTTTTCCTCTCTCTTCTCCCTTCATACTGGTAGCTTCATTTACCTTGGAATGGAAGTCTCTCTAGAGAGTGTTCAGTCAGCCTTTCAGTGGCCAAAGATGGCTGCAGGAGACTGGAAGGCATTTCATGAGAGCTGTAGCACACACAGAAAAATGTCCTTATGCTGAAGCAGATTAGTTTAGATGCTGAAATGGTGGTAGCAGTGGACAGGTGCTGAGAGCTGTGGGTTCCTTCCTGAAGGGTTCAAGACCAGGTGGTGGAGCTTCTGAGTAACCAGGTCTAGCAGAAGATTCCAGGTTGCACGTATTTTTTATTTTGATGACCACTCTTTGTCATCTGCACATCAGTGTTATCTTTGTTTACTAAATCATTGGATTAGTTTATTAAATCAAATTGCAGATAGTGCAATTCTAGCTGTACAACGATCTTAAAACATTCTCAACACTCTTAAAAAAAAAAAAAAAAATCCCTGTATCTCGGCTCACAGAAAACAGCAGTCGCTTTTGAAAATGGACTCATTTTTCTTTAAATTACATACTAATTTGTTCTTTTTTCCAGGTCTGTACATAGGTATTCATTGCTCTGTTAAAGGTTTTTTCATGAATTACTGAGTTGGCATTGAGAGAACTACAAAACCAGTCATGCTGTGGGTCCTTCTTCTTTTTATTTTCGCCACACTGGCCTCTTTCCAAGAAAGGGAACATTATTTGGCTGCCTTATGAAAGACTTTCTTACTTAGTTGGACCTGCTCTTGCACTGTTCTCTGGCATCATATAAAGCTCAGCTGTATTATCAGACACTTGGATCTCTTTTACTTCACTCTCACTTGCTGTCAGCCACTCTTTCTTGCCAAATATGGAGCCCAGCCCAAAACAAATCACTGCTCATGTTTTGGTTTCAAGTGCCCTGACCAGTGTGATTTCCAGTTCTCTTCACTTTTGGTCAAGTGCCAAGTGCACCAGCCTCGTTGCAAACTCCTGAAAATTGGGGTTTGTAATGGAAGTGCTGACGCAGCCCTAAATATTGGCATGAACAAAATAATTATAATCATGCAAGGAGAGATGAGCAACAAGAACAAGATAAGATTGTCAAACACAGGAAAAGAGCTGCTCTCATTAATCATCTCATGCATTTGAGAAAATGACTTTGGGAAAGGAAAGGTTAAAATGCCGAAGTACTGAAAGAAGGTGAACAGAAGACCACATTTCATCCCAGCGTTCCTACTATAGCAACCAGAGATAATGAGGAGATTAAATTTCTCTGAATAAGGACTGTGCTAAATATAATTGTTGTTTCCTCGGGGTCCAATATTAAGCATTGTGGCAAAATCAAACAGAAGAAATTGGAGCCAAACTCTGAGAGAAGCTGATATGGATACTCTGCTTCAGGTATTTTTTTCCAGGCTGTAGCATGGTATCTAATTTTACACTGGCTTTCAACAAGCCATTATTTTATTAGAATTGGACTAGTCACAGGGTGTGACTAGTCTTTTCAACCTGTTAGGAGGAGCAGGAAATATGTAATAGACAGACAGAGGGGATCATGTGTGTGCTTGTTAATGCACACAGATAAACCCACAGGTAATTTCTTTGATTATTTCTATATTTGTACATGGACATTCAGGCACAAACACATTAACTTAGTGCATGAAGACCTACAGTGCCTTCTAAAAATTCTTTCATGTATAAGCTCCAAATAGGAATCTCTCTCCCAAAATATGAAATTTTTTACCTGCTGTACTGGAAGAACTACAGGTTTTATACATGAAGCTCATGAATCACTTTGTTCTCACTAAATCAAAAGTCCTGAAAAATAAGAAAGAAAGAGAAAGGAAAAAAAAAAAAAACTTTTTTTTGAAACAAATATTGAGTCATCCTTAACGTGGGAATTAAAATACTTCTTTTCTTCCTTTCTTCACCAAAATTTGTATTTTAAGTGACTAAACTTCTTTTAAAATATACTCAGGTAAAATACATACCTAATATCTCTTATAGAAGAATAATAGACAAATAGAATTGTATGGATTTTAGTAAATGAAGTCAAAAAGCTACCATAAAAGTATATGAGTGAGATTTCTAGTCCTGACTTAATGACTTGCTTAAGAGACATTCACATCTGTTGCAATGGCTAGATGGTTTGTTATTGTGCAGTCATATGTGAACATTATTAGGAAAATATTAGCTTTTCAGTTGAACCTGACTCAACTGTTTTCTAGTGTCTGTTTCACAGATATTATTTTTAACTAAAGAACACTTCATAGTTTGTTTCCATACAGCTCTGGCATCAGTGAACTCTATTTTCTACTGGGAGTGGAGCCATAGTCATTGCCCTGAGATGGCCAGTGCAACATGATAAAGCTGAATCTTTTGTCCCAGATGCTCACAATGGTCTGGACTGATGGCTAGAGCTGGAAAACATCACCAAATGTTAATATTGAGGTGCCACCATCTTACCTCTGAATGAATGGATACTGCTACACAGCACACATATCCCTTTCTAAACAAGTGCAAAGATGATGAATTAATATTTCATGTGAAATATTCCGTATTTTCATACGGAAGGAAGGATCAAAATTATTAGAGCTAATAATTTAAAAAATACTAAGTTTTCTTCTAAGTTAAGCTCCTTACACACATAATATTTTAATGAAATTGTACAAATATTAAAGGAGGACAGAATCTCCTTCATTTTCAAGCACACCACTAAAAAAAATGCAGTAATATCCAATTCTATCATAAATTGATGCAGTTCTCAGTGCAATTGGTGGTCAATGTGGTTCTCTATGCTGCAGTTTAATTTGACCCTTAAATCATTACATCTATAGATTTTTAAAGCAGTCCTGTGTGTTAGTTTTACCTGTTGGCAGATAGATTTCTTATGGCCCTGTAGTCACAGGGTAGCCTGGAGAGGTCTGGGATATTAAATAAAATCGGCAGGCAGAGGAATGACTACACAACTGATAGACTGCAAAATCATTAAATAGTTGGTAAGTTAGCTGTAGAATGAAAAGTACCAGCTGCTGCAAGTGAAACTAAATGAATCAGAGAATGAGAAAAAAAGTAGAAGCAGAAGTTCAAGACATTTACCTGACAAAGAATCCCTTGACTGCTGTCAGTGTGTTGCTGTGCCTTAAGCTTAAAGAGATTTCAGTTATCACCCACTACAGACCTTCTGAAGAAGAAGGAAAGGAAAGGAATCTTAGAAGGTGTGGCACAGCACAAACTGTGAGGAGGCATCTAGCGAGATGTCATGCACTGAAAAGAACAGAAAGAAATCTGTAAAAACATGAGAACAGTGGAATAGGTATAATTCCTTTCAACCAGTCTCACTTGCACAGCTTTGTAAAAAGTTTTTTTATGTGAAAGTGTTGGCGCGGCCATTTGCAAGGAGACGGGGAGAGACACATAAACGACCTCGTAGACTTGGTTGTACGTGCTATCTCATCTGCTTTATTAACGGAAGCCGAGGCTTTTTATACCCTTGGCCCGTATGGCAGGCGGCAGTTAGACGTACGCTTTTTTGTAACGAGGATAACTTAACTTAACGTACGGAGCATCTTACTAGCTTAATTTCCTATATAAGGTAGCTCTGCACGTTTGCAGGGGCTCGTCGTGACATACCCTCAGCCATAAGGGTTTACTTGTGCTCTCCCGGCTTCGGCACCGAATAGAACCTGACTGGAACAGTTATGCACCTCGCTGGTTCTGTCGCAATGGCACCGAATGTTCAATCTTCACAGACCTTCTCTGCTTTACCAGCCAGGCCCTATGCTTACCAAATCTCCTTTTTTCTTTAAAAGAAAGGAAAAAGAGTTGGTCGCTCAAAAACCCGCCAAGAGCAAACTAAATAATCTGAAGGCAGACTTTAACACATAAATTCTTACAGTATATATAACAACAAACAGGGACAGAACTAGAACGCAACCCAAACGTTGAAAACACTTTAGCACAACAATTTTTGCACTTTACCGAGTTCATTGACGCCTTCTTATCTGCCTTTCTATTACTCATTTGGCGAATCCGTGGATTTGGCGGAAAACTGGAATATCCACAGCATCTTCTTCTCATCCCTTTCACTGTCCTTTCTCTTCTTCTCGGGGATGTCAGGCACTTGTTATTTCAGGATTCTACCCTATACCATCTCCAGGCACCCATAGGCCCTCGGGTGAATAAACACAGAGCATACCTCTACACCCCATACTTCAGTACCCAAGTCTGCGTCTGCCAAGCCTGTCTTAGAGGTTCGTTATCTCACCCAATCTCTGTGGCTTTTCCTGATTAAGTCAAACGAATGTGTTTAATAACAGCATAACATAGTTGTCACCAAGACACACAAATAATTCAAAAAAAAAACACTCAATACCTTCCCTGAAGGATCTCCTACACGTTGGAGTGCTTCCTCATATATTTACTTTATAGTGCCAATAGGGCCCTCCAATAATTCCTTGTCCAGTGAGAATGAGGAAGCCTGTTGTCATGTTCTACTCCACCATGGACACAAGAATTGCTGAACCATCTTACTAGTGTAAGCCAGCTCCAGTTGTCGTTGTTATACTTTCCTGAGTGTATTTCCATGATGCAAAACACTGTTGCATGTCGTCTCGACCCATGCACAGCCTCTTTCACCAGCCTTGCTGTAGCCCATACAAATGACTGTTATGTATTATATCACATACACTCTTGACTTCCAAACTCTGAGCATGAGTACATCCATTTGCCCAAGCCCTTCTCTCAGAGCCATGAGGCTTAACTCCAAGCTCTAATCCCACACGGCCCCTATTTATTTTGCTCAGATGGATCCCTGACGAGGCTTCTGGCCTCGCTTAATTAGGAATTCTGAAATTCCCGAATGCAGCCCTTAGCACTACTATTGGATGGAACTGGTGAGCTTCCATGCCTGATCTGCTATGGCGTGTCTATCCTTGGCCGTTTGAGACCAACCTGTAGGCCCTGGCATACCCTCTACCCTGCTCCAGTTCACCATTTTATGACTTCTCTACATAGAATAATAGAGAAAGCTTTGGGCATTCTGGTAGCTCTTGCAAGGTCATAAGAAAACTTTCCATATCCTTTTGTTTTGCACTGTCGAATGACAGCTCTTTCATTCTCTCCATACTCTCTGCCTACTATACAAGATCATTGATTTATTTACAGGTTCAGTTACGTGGTAGCATAGCCCTACCACGCTGCCACTCCTTTATGGTTTGAGGGAGTCTTCGCCCGCATAGGCAGTGCATAGATATGTTGCTCCCATCTGATCCTTGCTGAATTTCCATGTCACTGCACCAGTTCCCGATTTCTTCCCGCATCTGTGAATACCAGGGTCGCATCTGTAGTGAACCAACGACCTTTTGTGGCAAACTCATCATCCCTCCATTAGATTCCACCATGTGTCAATCAGGTGGATCTGGAATCCTATTGAATTAAAGCACATCCCTGCTCTAGTAGTAGCCTCTTGCAAGTCCACACTTATTATTAAGATACCAGGCCAAAACACATCCTTTCATAGGAACCCAGATGTTACACTGTTCCGCACTCTGTTATCTGCAGTGCTCTTATCTCGCCTTTCTTAATCAACTTGCTAACATCTCAATTTTCTAGTGCAGGTTGTTGATGTTGCCAATGGTGGAAACACATTCCAAACCAACTTATTATGTTTTCCTGTCTGTAATGCTCCTAACAGATATTTTCTCCACACCATATGGTCAGACAGGGAAGGTCAGGCCTTCTGTGAACCCTTCCCAGCTGTAATACAGTCTACTACCTACTATAGTACCTCTTGCTGCTCCTTGGTGACACGGTTTGGTGCAGCAGAGGTCTTGCCATTTAAGGGACGGCCTCAGCTCGCCAATATTCATGTGGGAATCCTACATCGGCTCTTAGCCATCTGCTAGCAGTCTCAAGCAGCCTCTGGCCTCATGTAAGGTCAGTTTACTTTAAGTCCCTAGCACAGTTCTGCGGTGCAACTATGCTGTTTGTAAGAGAGAACATCCCCAAGTTTCCACTGCAACGTAAGTTGGACCTCTCCGGAGAAACTATTAAACCTTGTGCCCTTAATACCTCACAGATGTTCGTATTTGAGCATCAGAAACATGACTGCTCTGCAGCAGGACATCATCCATATAGTGATACACCACCATCTCTGGCCAGGCTTTGGGAGGGAGTAACCATTGTCAACATAAAGCTTGACACACAGTTTGTATGGCATGCGCATCTCCTGTGGTCAAAACTACCCACTCAAAGTGCTGGTAGGTGCTTCTCCTGAGGCTGGTAGTCTGTAAATGCGAATCTTTAGTGTCCCGTGGAGGTAATATTGATAGTGAAAAGCAATCCCTCGGTCTAATACAACAAGCCATTCACAGCCAGCATAGCATGATAGTTAACCCTGGCTCGTAGACTCCATGTGCTCCAATTTGCTCATTGACTGCACTCAGGTCGGCACAAGCATATTTGCCTGACTTTTTTTGATGACAAATATGGGATCCATGGCTGGTGAGAGCTTTACTGCCCTTGGTTTACTGCTCTTCACCATTCCTATGGGCTTGTGTAGGCTTTCCCTTTTTATCCCTTACTAACCCACATGTGATAGTGTTTAGTCAAGTAAGGGGTTAAGGGAAGTCCCAAGCAATGGCAGTTAGCCCAAAGGGTGCTCATTAGTAGTACAACCCCCAGTTGTGAAAGTATATCACGACTATAAGCACTGCCATCGTAGGAGGCAGTGACACCACGGAAAAGCATGTCAGTGATTCACTTCACTTGACCAAAAGTGATGGAGACTTTTGTGCAATCTGTTAATACTCTCCATACCTGTTACGAGTGTGTCATGGCTGATGAAGGGGCCAAGGTCCTTTGCCAGCACTCGGAGATGATTACTACCGCATCAGCTCCCCGTCGCCAGAGAACCTTCGGAGTATACGGCTCGGCTCGACTCCTGTTTTGATCTCAATGCTAGGGGGTGTGTCTGGGCGGTTACTCAATCTACAGTTAACAATGTAAGCCCCCCCGTGGAACCAAATCCTCGTCTCCACGCACTTGCTCACTACACGAATCGGCTTTTGTTAGCTCTCAATGGAAATAATCTGATGAATTCTTTTTGGCCTTTTGGTAATCTGCAGTGGAAGAACTGAGTGTGCACAATGCTATAAATCTCCCCTGTGTTATCCGACATCTATAACCCCAGTAACACAAAATTAATTTCCCAACATAAAGCAGAGGAGTCCTCCCAGGAGAAGGGCTCCCTACTGCCTGACCCTGTTAGTAACAACCTGTCCCTTTATCCGCTTAGACATGCCTGAGGAGTGATCAATAATCACATGTCTGCCTCCAGGCACCCGATGCTTCCTTCGTGGCAGGTCAACAAGCTGTCGTGCCTGTGCTGGGTCAACAGTCTGCTACTTACGTGAGAGCGTCGTGCTCCGATGATCGACGCGCTGGCTCCGAAGTTTCACCGACGCGTATGAGATTGTTCCGGCGCTTTGAGCTGGAAGTGCACTTGGGCAGCAACGGACTCGCAGGGTCCAGACGCCTGTCAGAGTTGTGCAACTTCCGCAACAGTATGCACTTGGTTCTCGGTCGCTGGACGAGAGCCTTGGGGGCTAGAATGCTCACAACACTTGGAGAGGTCAACGCATGGCCAAAACCTTGGCCTGAGCTAGCCTTGATTCTGTTCTTTTATACTGTTCCCATATTCCTTGATATTGCCCCCTTACTACATCGCCTGTGCCCCGCCGAATCTAGCGACACATCAAGTGCTTCCTTGATAGTCCAATTGCTCCCAGTTGCTGAGTACCTTCTCCGTCGGCAGAATTACAGTTTATTGAACGAACTGCTTAAGCATTTATCGCACTTAAATATCAGATCCCAGCTTTTGCATGCGTGTAGCACTTTGTTATAAAAATTACCGAAAGCTTCGTCCCACCCCTGCTTTATATTCATAAATGTTGGCACACCTCCTGGTTCTTTTATTTATCGATGGCCATTCCGCAGGCGCATGATTCTCCTGCACTTCTCAGGACCCATCCAGACCTGTGTTTCAGTGTGAATATGCCCCTGACCCAGACAGCTCATCCAGGTTACCCCCTGAGAGGATCCCCAGGAGCTCCACAGGTCAAACGCATGTTAGCTTAAAGCTGCCAATGCCATTAACAAATCGCTGATGTTAGATAAAAATAAGACTACGATATACCTCTAAATCCGCTGTGCATACGAAAGCTGTGTCCCCAGTATTAATCTGATCTTGTTTAAAACCTCTCCTAGTACCTCATTTCTACAGGTCGGATCGAAGCTGTATAGAATCTTCCACATCTAAAGCTGGTAATTGTGCATCCTATCTCCTTGCTGCACTGGATTGAATAAACAGGACACAGTATCTTTCACGTTCTAACCCTCCGCATCTCCGCAAATAGACATCTTATTGACAATTATCCACATATCCCTTCTCTTCCGGATGAGCGGAGTCAGCCGGTCACTCGCCCAGGGACTTCCCAGCCACCCTGCGAGCATGACCTCTCCGGGCCGCTTCCGCCTCTGCTAGAGACGACATGGTCGGCTGCTAGCGGATCGGTGGGTGGTGTGGACGACCGCAAGCACGTGGACGAGCGGTGGCCGGTAGGCCCCAAACTCCAGGTACGGAGTTGGGCCCACTAGGGCTCTGGGTTGCGGAGGGTGGCAGCCTGACAGAGTATGCGGTAGGGGGTAAAGGACAATCGAGAATTAATAGTCTGATTTTAAATCTCCCTTGACGTGATGTTAATTTGTCTGGGCCGCTTTCCTTTCCGCCTGGAATTTAAATATTTCACCCATAACCACTGTATACAGTTTCCCTATACTTACGGCTGTCTCATCATCACATCGATAAAGCTCCCAAATTTTATCGGGAATCTTCTCCATCTCCTACTCTGAATACAGTACCAGAATCTGTAAAAATATCCCTGATTATATGTTAACTTATTAATTCTGGGATCTCCCTAGAAGGGTCTATCCCCGGCTCCTCACTTTCTAAAAAACTTATAACACACTGAGCCGCCTGCATCTATCTCATATAAACCCCAAGCGGCAGCAATTCTCACCAAGCTTCTGCGTCGGCGCAGCCTTGTTTTGCGTTTCGACTCCTCCCGAATACAGTTACCGAAAAATTCCGCCGCATCTACGTCTTCAACTTCAGGTAGCCTGAGCTCTCTATTCGTCTCTCATGAACTGACTTCTGCCCAAATCCTTCATCCATACTCAGGACCAATGGCCGTTATGTCCGTCATACCCAAAATACAGGTTCCGGATGAGTTGTTCATCAAGCCTAGTTCCTCCCACTGGGCGGCTGCTATGGCACTTTGCCTCCTGGAAATTCTTTTCTTCGGCCTGACGTTTTAACGTCCCTCTTGCCGTACATTCCGGCCTCACACCTGCGTGCCCGCCTCCCAGTCCACAAATGGTGCTTGGTCCCTCGCATCGCGTCTGTCCGGTTGTCACACCAAAGCGCTGTTCACCTAATCTGCTGGAACCTCTATCACGTTCGTGTCACCAATTTTGCAGCGGCCATTTGCAAAGGAATGGGAGAGACGACTATAACGAACCTCGTTAGACTTGTTGGTACACGTGCTATCTCATCTTCATTAGTAACGGAAGTCGAGCTTTTTATACCCTGGCCTCGTAAATCTGGCGGCAGTCTACGCGATAACGCTTTTCTAACGGGGATAACAGTAACTTAACGTACGAAGCTCTTATAACGGCTCTATTTCTTATATGGTAGCTCTGACAGTTGCAGCGGGGCTCGCTGCTGACTCCCTCGCATAGGGTTACTATTGTGCTCTCACGGGCCTCAGGCGCTCAGACTATGACCCGACTGAACTGTGCACCTGCCGGCTGATCGGCCATGGACCGATGTTTCGACTCTTCACGAACTTCTCTGCTTTTCCGGCCGGCCCCATGGCTTCCATGAGGCTTGGTTTGCCAGGGTGACGGTTGAGATGGAAGTATTTCTTATTGCATATTTTGGCGTTTGTCTCTGTAGTTTATCCTTGTCTAGAAGACTTCATAATCTCTTTGTAATATATTATTTTTATCTGTGTTGTGGCCTCTCCAGATTATACCATGAAATTTCTTTATGGTCCAGAGAGATGGGATGGGTGGGAGCCGTGCTGGAAGGGCCTCGGGGTCCTGAGTCTTGGCTGAAATGGGGCGCCGTGCCCTGGCGCAGGAGGGTCTGTTGGGCGCAACAGGCACAGATCGGCGCGGGCCGGGGGGGATTGGTCCGTTCTGCTCTGGGTGGGGAGGCCTCACCTCGAGTGCTGGGGACAGTTTTGGGTGCCACAGCATAAAAAAGACATTAAACTACTAGAGAGAGTCCAAAGGAGAGGAACAAAGATGGTGAAGGGCCTTGAGGGGAAGCCGTGTGAGGAGCAGCTGAGGGCACTTGGTGTGTTCAGCCTGGAGAAGAGGAGACTGAGGGGAGCCCTCAGTGCAGGGACAACTTCCTTGTGAGGGGAAGAGGAGGGGCAGACACTGATCTCTGCTCTGTGTGAATGGTGATAGGACCCAAGGGAATGGCCTGGAGCTGTGTCAGGGTAGAGGTAGACTGGATGTTAGAAAAGGCTTTTTCATCCAAAGGGTTCTAGTTAGATACTGAAACAGGGACCCCAGAGCAGAGGTCACAACACCAAGCCTGACAGAGTTCAAGAATTTGAACAATGCTCTTGGGCACATGGTGTGACTCTTGGGGTACTGTGTGTAGGGCCAAGAGCTGAATTCAGTGATCCTTAGGGGTCTTTTCCAACTCAGCTTATTCCATGTTTCTTTGATTCTGTGATTCTGTAATTATATGATGCCCTCCTAACTCATTCACTATAAAACCAAGAAAGCGCTCAAAACTGGTGCCAGACCAGAAAGATGCAAAATGAAATTTACGTGAAAACTAATCAAATTAAGTTGTTTTTTTTTGTTATAAAAAGGAAGTGCTTAATCGGATGGTTTAAGTTTCTGAATAGAATTTATGTACACAGGAAAAAGTGTCTTTTGTGCTGGAGACTGGTGGCTGAGCTACGACTTTTATCTCAGAGGTGTACAGTGCAGGAGGGTAGAAGTGCTGCTGAAATTGGGGAGTTTGTGTTTTCTCCACTGAGGATCACAGTGGTCACAGCACCATGTCTGTCTGTGTCCAAGAAGCATTTTGACAACACTCTGAGGCACATGCTGTGATCCTTGGGGTGTTCTGTGCAGAGACAGGAGTTGGAATCAATAATCCTAATGGGCTCATTCCAACTCGGATTATTCTGTAATTCTATGACGATATCCAGAAACTCTAGTGTCACTCTTGCCTATACAGAATCCTGTCAGCCATCTTCAGGGCACCCTTCCAAGCTAACACTTTAGGCAAAACCAGGCAATTTTCAAGCACAATATGTTCAGAATATTAAAGGTCATTAACTTTGATTGTAAGGGTCATAAAAAGAATATGAGAGGTAGAATATAAGACTTTGTTTTAAAAAAAGAGGTATTTACTTGATCAAAATTTACGTCACCTGTTATGTCATTCAAAATGTATAGAAACAAGTTTGATTGTGTTTTAGTGTTTTTACTGAGAGTAAAAGTAATTGCTATACTTTTTAGTATTTTTTTTTATACATGTGGCCAGTAGGTTGACAAAAGACAAAAAGACACAATGTCTCCCCACTGTCAATTTATGAATATCAAGAATGTGTAAAACAGCTAAACTATCTTTTCATGTAGATTACTTACGACTAATGTTGAGATTATAGACTGCTGTTCACACCATTTCAGATGCTGTGATTAACCAAGATCTGAACACTGAGAGGAAATATCTTGGTTATGACAAGTTTCCCAACAGATTACACTGTCTCACAAGAGATTTTCCAGGATCTATAGCTGCAATTTACTCTTTTTAAGCTAAACATCTGTGTTTTAAATATTTATATATCAGTGAGAGAGTTTTCATTCTCATGTAATAAATATATATAGAATGAGCTTTATGTTAGAGATAGGCAGGCAGACTTTCTGTATTTAGATGTATACACATAATATTCGTGAATAGTGTTTAACTGCAGGTGGTTATTGCTTCATGTATGGAGTACCTTATTTAATATCTATGGAAAATGAGATAGCCTGTTTGGACTGAAAGGTCTTATACTCCATCAGCAGAGGAAATGATCACAGCAGAATTGAGTGTATTCACAAAGGTTAAAAAAAAAAAATAAGAAGAAGAATGTGCGTGCAGCCAAAGCATTTCTTCATTTCTATGAACTTGATGCAGATGATCATTTGTAGGCTAATGACAATTTTCTTCCTATTCATTTTGTACTTTTTTTTTGTTTATTTAGGAAATTGTGACGTGCTGGTTGTACATTCAGGTCTGCTGCTTATTTACTGTATGTAATTAGACATTGACTAACATGGCCATTTAAATTGAAAAGTCACAAAAAATCACCCAATATGGGAAGTTTTTTAATTAATCTCAGGATTAAATTAATCTCAAAGATTGCAGAATAATGAAGCCAATGGGATAACATTGTTTCCTAAAACATGTTTTCAAGCCTTCTATTTTTTGTTCAATTTTCTACACTTTCATCTACCGAGTTTTGCTCACTCTCTGCATTGGTATCAGATAATCTTCACAAATATCAGCTTTGACAGAACTAAGTGGGCAATTTTTTACTAAAGTTGTATTGTTCTCAACATTGCTATCACAAATTTCTTTATTAATATCAAGCTGTGGAAAAGCAAAATTTTCTCACTTCTTTCCAATAGATCTTGCTGTTGAAAAGGAGGGAAAAAAATTCTTTCTGCCTTTCTTTTTGCCACTAATTTCCTGACTCTTCTCCCTTTTTGCTATTACAAAATTCTTGGGTGGACCTGAATTTTTTGCCTTCCTGTCAGGACTCCTATTAATTATGCCAGCTGAACACTGGCATATATATAACACAGTTATATTTATAACATTCCAAACTTTATTCTGCTTTTTTGTATATGGAACACACAAATCAACAAGGATGATGAGTAGGTGGGTGGACACGCATTCAGACAAAATTTCTCAAAAGAATGTAAATGTACTTGATAGAAATAGTTTAAGAAAGTTCCTTTCTGTGGAGTCTTATGAACCTGTGTGAAAAATTGAATTTCAGTTTGATAACAAGGCCGTAGAAAGAATAGTGACAAATTCTCACTTGAGTTTTAGAAAATATGACTATGGAGTAAAAACACTATTTATAATTTAAATAAGTGCTTAAGGTATAAAAGATATATATCCACTGAGGTGCACATTCTCCAGAAGAATGTTAAGACAGGGTTTAATGTACACTTGCTGAAAATTCTGAATTTTATATGGTTAGCCTTATCAGGAATTACATAAAAATAAGGCTTGCAAATGCATAGAGAAATTCTATAATGGCAAATGGGAATTTAACACTGGTTGTTATAGAAAAAGGAAGGTAAATCTTGGAAAAACACTTTGCAAACCTACTCAATTTCTTAGTCTGATAGTTCTTTATAAAGTACAACAATACTAATGAATTTGCTCAACAAATTGATAATTTCATGTAGTTCTTGTCCTTCAATTTCAAAACAACCTGACAAATCTAGAATATATTCCAAGGGAGGGTGACGATACGGTGTGCAACTGCTTCAAGATCTGGAAAGGTTAAGCATCAAGCTCTTGAAGCTGGGAAAATACAGAACTGAGACAAAAGTGGAGAGATCTACAGCCTCTAGGAAGGTGAACAGACAATAACTTGCTTCTATTTTCCATAAGAGGGATACCTATTGAATTTGTCAGGCAAACAAGTTTAAAACCAGATTTTCATGAACTGAAATGTTGTATCACGGCACATATTAAAATAATCTGCATTTCATTACAGAACTTTTCATAAAGGGCTTAGAAAGTAGTTAGACAAAGTAAAGGATGAATGGTCCATGAAAAAATCATGAATGTGATGACAGAAATTTAACCTGTGTTAGAAGAGTCTGAGATGGTAACCAATTTCAATTTTTTTTTCTTTGCTTGCCATCTTGTTTTTATTTCTTCAAAATCCTTCACGAGTGGTGGGTTCACTCAGAGAGGCCACTCTCAGGTTGTATTTCTGTACATGGCTGTATAACAGATCCTTGAATCTGGTCCCAATATTTATTTTTTTTCTAATGAAAAATAGGAATGGGAATTTGTTCTTGCCAAATCTCTGAATTACATCAGATGTGTTTTTGGATGGAGAGTGAATTCAATCCATGGTATAGGAATTTGCATTCTCTTGATTGCATTCCTATTAACATTTTAATGTTTACTGACAGTCATCGTATCCATCACATAATTCTTGCCCACATTCATGCTTTTCTTCTCTTAATCCATCTTGTGGAGCAATGTGAATAAATTGCCACATGACCAGACATTTTTAGGCCTTTTTATCAGGTTCTATCACTCTGGAGCACTTTCTACACAAATAATTTCTTAAAGGCATTACTCTGTAAAAAACATATGCATTTTTGGAACAATAGCATAAATTATGAAGGGGCAGAGAGAAAGGTTAGAACTCTTCACTTTAACTATTTCATCTTTATGTAGACATAAGTGCCAACCTCAAAATACTTTAACTTAAGTTTAAGAAGACAGATGGCTGATGAGAACACATTTTTTTTTGTGACTTGTCATCAGAATACACTGCAGGTAGAATAGAATTGCATTATTATTTTTTAAGGAACTTACGTGTGAGAGATCATATTCAAGTGCTGAATTCTGCTCTGAGTCATAATGATATTTCAAAAATTCATTAAATATTTGCTCTATATTTGCATAGGACACATGCTGGAAATCAAACCTCATGTTTGAAGACATTTCTGAAATGCTTTAAATGCTAAAATGCTTTTTAATATATTTTTAAAGAGATATGTGCTATTATTCTCTTTTGGGAATAACCATGATTAAAAAAAATGTTCTTTGGAGGCCACTCTAAAACTATATAAAAAACTCTACCCTATGACTTTTTAATGTTCTTTTTAATACTTTACAAAGCGATGTTTGTATTGCTGCATTGTATATGTCTTCTTCTCAAATATCTCAGAATCACAAACATATTTGGTTGACTGGTTCATGGAGGTAAATATAGTGTCTACGGGTTAAAGCTTAAAAAAAATAATTTATTCTAATCACATTTGAAAGATTGTGAGTTTTTCTGGGAAAGAAAGATCTCATCCTACCTAATCCTGAATTATTATAGTAATTTCCCTGTCTTTTCTCAGCACCATATCAGACTTCCCCTGGCTTTGAAATAACTTCAGGTTTTGTTTATGTCTTCCTGACAGGACCTCATCTTTCTTTAGATGCCCAGTACATGGACTTTGTCGAGTTAAGCTGATGACTGACCTCACTGGCCAGAATTCATCACTAAAGAAAGGAAATGTTTTCACCTGGAACATTCTCACTAGGGAAGAGCAAGGTCCAGTCTCAGAAGATCCGTACTATTATTTATGGTGGAAAAAAAAATTGCCAACTATAAGTCTCTATTAAGGTGCTATTAATAGAGACTCTACAAGTCTCTATTAAGTCTCCATCAATGGAGACTTTTTACACATATTGTTAACATATTAAATAGTTACCTTAAAAAAAAAATTGCATGCTTTACCTCCACTTCTTGTTTTTCTTGAGCTTACAGGAAGTGTCAGCTCATTAGCTTTCTAATGGATTGACACTTTCAATTAAAAAAAAACCAAAACAAGTTTAGAGTATGTTGTTCCAAATGTTAAGAACAGAAATTTTTAAAAAAACAACTCTCTGTATTTGTAAGATATCACTTTGTGCAGTGACAACTTACTTTTAAATCAACTAAAATTGCCAACAGAATATTCCTTTCACATCAGGAAGTGCATTTCCATATTTTCTTCTTATATTTAATAGATAATTTTGCATTTTTCTTAGGTTGGTGCAATGACCTCAATAACTAATGTTATCACTGTACATTTGCAGGAACAGATTTATGTCATTGGTTTGTCATTGGCACTCAGTTCCTGAAAACCAATAGGTGCATTCTTCCAGCCTCACAAAGATTTTTCATTCAGTCACCATAGCTGATCAAAATTGTATTCCACCTGGACTAAATCTTAGATCTCATCTGTGGGAAGTGCTAAAACATGAAGATTGTAGCTTAAAATGATCTCTTTAGAAAGGTGTTTCTGATAATATTGGGGTAATTGAGTTATTTATTCAAGCTAATTATCTGGGACATTTTATACCTTCGTGGTGTCTTGGTACAAGTGAAGATATAGGATTTCTCCTTGAAAGCAGACAGGTAAGGTTTTCTGAATCCCAAGGATTCAGTCTTTTCTGACACAATATTTTTTAGGCAATTAGAATATTTTTCTTTTTTTTTTTACTTTATTTCTTTATATTGTGTACAAGGTGTTTATGACAACATGCTGATCCATTATGATAACATTAAAAAATGCACCTAAGAGTCTGTAAGATGACATTCAATGGTTTTCTAATGAGAGAAAGGGAATAGCATTACATTTGTCACTAACTCCTTGATTCACAGTGGACTTATGGACAGGATCACAAAAGGGGGCGCATATTGATTTCAGGGAGAAGACACTGGATTCTTCTCACATTGAGTAGGACAGTGATTATCTTGCTGGTTTTCATTAATAAAACATACAGACCATGAAAATTAAATCAGGAAAATATCCAAATGAACTGACATTAGAATGGGAAGGGTCCCCAATAAACAGTTTATTTGCTGTGAAACAAGAGAGAAAATTTGGCAAGGTATGGGAAATTCTTTTATAGTTCTAATCCTCTGTGGCCTGAAGTGTGTTTTTCAACAGGGATTGTAGTCGTGAGGAAACAGGACAACACAAGACGACAGAGGATCAATTGAGAATTTATCTCAGATTTTTAAAATATAGCTCAGACTAGTAAA
>VKON01000205.1:101146-120207 GCA_009741485.1 Malurus cyaneus samueli
AAAAAGTTTGAACTGATGTCTGTCCAAATTTAGAGCCAATATTACTCTAATACAGGTTGCAAGATATTCTGTAGTTTTAGGCATGCAACTGAAATCCCTACCTTCTTTATCAATGGCATGAAACTCTTTTGAAGTTTTCACTGAATGTGCACCAGTTTTTGTATCACAGGGGTTCAGCTTTATCCAACAACATAAATATTCTCACCTTGTGAATACACAGAAATGATCATTATGTTCTGAATGGAAGCTGCCTGTAGTGGGATTTCTTTCTGGTCCTTTTCATGAAGAAATTATAATTTTACTCTTTTGATAGAGGAAGTAAAAAGACAAATGTTGTCATTGAATTTTCATTCTGGACAGTAGCACAAACCTGAGTATTTGATCAAGCTGGATGCTTGTTTAGAGACTTATTAGGGCAGTAGCCTTTATCATGCTTAACAGGTGGAAGGATCAATGCCAGGACTAGCTCCTGGAAATAAAAGTAGGAAAAATCAACAGCAGATGTAGTAAGCTAAGACAATATCATTCACAGGAGGAAGAATGGAGGACATAGTCTTCATTTGAGATTGTACTCTATCATAGGGATTTCTCAGTTTCAGTTCCTTTATTTTTTGAGTACCATTTCAAGGGTTTAAATAGTAAAATAGTATAAACGATGACTGAAAAAGTTTCTAGCCCCATGTGTGCCCCTTAGGTATTTGCATGCAATGAAAAAATGATAGGATAGAAAAAGAAATGTTCAAAGTATGAACAACTTTGTGCAAGAAACAATGATGTGTTTGAGATTTTATAACTGAAAATCAAGTTCAGCGTAACTTCATTGGAAGTACCAATGAGTAGTGTTTCAGTAAAGCCAGAAACATGAAACTATGAGTTGGGAACTAAGTTCAGACTATGTTTTATCATGAATATTAAATGGAACTTTTCTCCCTTTAGATACCTTTACAATAATACCAAAAAAATAAACAATAACAACAGCAATTTTTATCAGTTTTTTTATTAGGAAATAAAAAATCGAAGAAAATACTTTTCTTTTTGTGTTTGTTAATGACCCCCTCAATTATTTTTCAAACATTGTGGGTTTTGTTCAAGCTGTGCATACAACATGCATATAACGTATAACTCGGAGGGACAACTGCCTATGAATATTTTGAGAACTGAAGGAAATTAATGCCTTATAAGTCTTGGAAATTCACCAGAAATCATTCCCTATTTTCATAATGTTGATGTTTTGTGCTTGAGAATATCAGATCATTTTCAAAGAGCCAAAAGAGTAAAAGAATCAGACCAAGTCTTCCAAGCATTGGAGGAAAGAAAAAAAAACCCAACAAAAACACCAATACAATTCAAAAAATAATAATACAATGAAAAATTTTAGAAATTAATTAGAATATTTGTAAACAATGAATGTGAATTTGTTGCCAGGTGCAGTGTGTATAACATGAATTCAGCCATGTGTTGTATACTCTGCCTTCAGGTTTGAGAAAGTTTGATGGGCTAGCTCTGCTTTCCAAGGTGTTTAAGTTAGGTGTTGAACTATAGGTTTGTTTTTTTTCATAGCTGTTATTATACAGAGGAAATTTAAGTGCTTGTTCTTGTGAACACAGTTTTCCTATTCTTAAGGCTAAAATTCATCATGTGTCTCTGGGTGAATCGTTTCACATTCATGGATTCCAGTGGGCTGAAAACTCTGCAAACAACTCTGCAGTTGCAGAACTAAATGCATTAATATATTTGACCATAAAAATACTAATCATATGAACTAGCCTAAGTGGGAAATGTTTTGGACAGCATCAGATTGAGGAAAAAAAAAAAGGATTTGTTTGAAGTTTTAAACTTTCATAGTCTAAAATGTCAGAAAATTATTGTTATGCATAATAGAAAAAAAAATCCCAATGTATTCAAGTTGGGCAGTGCATTACTGTGATTTTTAAAGGATATTTATCCATTACAACTTCGTCATCAAATATTGCCTGTGGCCTATGGTTATCATCACTGTGCATTTTCATTTCAATTGTAAAAAAAGCCACTTTCTTTTTGTCTTCCCTGATTAACATTTTGAAGCTCTATAATTTTCTTGCTGCTCAGAGAAACAAAGCACCCAGGCTCACAGAGAAAACCCATTCAGCAAGATGTAAATATTTGCTATTCAGAAAATCTCAATGACAGTTTAGTTATTTTAAACTAAAAAAAGAAAATTACTAATAATGATTGGTTTCAGCTAATGAAATGCTTTTATGCAAATATGTGAACCCTAAATATGACCTGGAAACAAAAGACTGCTTAACAGTTACTATTAAGCAATACATTAGGAGATCAATTAAACAGAACTCTTTCTAATGAATAAGCTCTACAAGAGTTGCTATGGAAACCTGGAAGGAGAAAGCCCTAGAATACCAATTTGCAAGTTTAAGAACATAAACTATTGGTCTGCTAGTGGCTGGCTGGCGAGTCATATACCAAAGTTGAAAAGTGTCTTCAAAAAACTCTCCAAAAAGGAGAAGGAAAGTAAAGGATTGGTACCAAAATATTGATATCCAAGGATGACTTATGAACAAATTGAAATGGAAGATTGTGTCTGAAGGGGTAGTTATGAATACATCGTTCCAAAGCAGACCATCAGAGGGAGCTAGAAATTTCAGTTTCTCTGTGGAAGTCCATTCATGGTAGGGGCTGGAGAACAGACACTTCCTCACGAAGCAGAGGGCAGGCACAATTGTTGAAGGATTATCAATACTCTTGGGTTTTTCAACATGCTTATGGCATGCTTCTATTTTTAGAAAAGATATTATGGACATTTACAAGGTATGAGACCCAAAAGATGTATTGACGAGACCCAAAAGATGTATAGATGTAAAGATAGGGGAGCATCACGGCTAAATAATTTCGTTCAGATTGCATTTATTTTTCAATACAAATTATTTTTGTTCTAAAATATGAAGAAAAAATGTCAAATTTCAGAGATGAAGGATTTTTTTAAAAATCAGGTCGGATACCGTTGTTTTCCTTTAGTATGTGAATTAAGCAAAAAAAAGATTATATTTTCATCATTTTGGCTTCAAGATATTGAAAGAGTAAAAATGCTTTAATTTTCCACACTGACTTCAGTGGCCTTCAACCTTTACATGTTGAGGCTTATATTTGAAAAGTAAAAGTTCTTGTAGGCAGACACAGCTTTAAATGCTAAATCAGAAGATGGATTTATTTGTATTTATTACCGTTTCTAATCTTGACTTTAGGGCTTTGTCTGCATTGAATTTTAAGTTTGAGGGAGCCTGTGCAAGCCTCTAAGTTTAGTGGATGCAGTATCATAATCAAAATGTGGCTTAGTGGAATCTAGAACACTAGAGCTGAAATATAGCTCTTAGCTGCTGTTGCTGTCTAACACCAAAACCAATTATTTACTGACTTGGAAGGCCATGCTTTGTTGCACTCCAAAATTTCCATTCCCCATGTATTCACACAAAGTGACTGCCAGGTATTTCAGCATTGCCATCTGCAAAAGTATCTTTGGCTTATGGATGGTGGTGGGCTGGAAGACAGACCACAGATATGCTCTGCACCTTGATATGGGTCTCTTGGTCCTCTCAACAGAATAAACAGTTTCTTTTTATCTCTGTTATGACCCTGATTTGTGACTGAAAAACTGGAATAAAAATATATCCATGAGCATATAATTACAGAGCTGAGGGTGAACTTAAACTTCCACTTCATTTTTCAGTACCAGGAGATGGGAGATAATTGGTATCTTTCACAGATGTTTTGTGAAATGCAAAAAGTTTATTTTACTATCCCAAATCGAGTGTAAACTTATCTTAACTAATCTACAATCTCAAGGGTTGCACTGTTAATCCAACAGGTCAATGACTGTCTTTTTACAGTTCAGAACTATACAATAATTTTAAAAGGCATAGATTTATGAAATGGTGCCTCTACCAGATTACAGCTGTTACCTAGGGTGACATAATGTTCAATATTTTTTTTATTAAATAATGAATATATTTCTGTTTGGAATTCAGAAGGATAAAAGGCACAAAGTATCCTAATCTTTAGAATATTGCACTGAGCTATGGAAAATTTCATATAGAACAAAAACTTCAGATTCAGATTATATCCTTCTACATTCCATTTAGGTTTATGCAATTCATGGAAATGACATTAGGTTTCTATTTAAACAATGTTTGCCAATGATACTTAATATAAAAATATATATAATGGAAAAGAAAAATATGTTATCAGAATTTCTAAGGACTGGATGATCAATACAAAAATTTTAGGAGAGATATGTTATTCAGTAGATTATAATGGTTGCATTCATTCCTGTCTTTTTACATGCCTGAAGGACATCACGCAATACATAATCTTGAAAGTGGTATGAACAGCGACATACATTTCTTGTTAAACTGCATTTATACTGTACTCACAATTTCTCCTTTCAAGAGAATAGATTTCCTCGTACCTACAGCCAGCAGAATTACCCTGTGATGCTATGATAAATGTTATATTTATTACAGTTGAGTGCACACTAACATAGACATCCCTATTCACAGGTAGAAAGATTGTTTATTAGATAGTGTATAGAAAAGAGTCATAGACTGGCCTACTTCCATGCAGTTTATCCCAAATTTAGGAGACTGGTAATCTTGTGAATCTGGAAAATCTGGCTTAGTAAATTTCAGAGTAAGTTTATATCTTGAATATGCCCTACATTCTACATCAACAGAAATATGAGTTTGTTCTATAGTTATATTTATGGCAGTTATCTACTGAGATTAAAGGGCACAATTCAATTTATTTTTCGTTAAGTATCGATAATGACCAACAATATTGACTAGAAATAGTGAAAGCAAGTGTTAATGCAAACCAACTATGAAAAAAAAAGGGATAAATTAATGCTCAAGATGAACTCCCGGTGGAGCTCACTACAACTGATATAAACAGTATTACAGTAAATGAGAGAAATGGTATAAATACAGGATCTTGGCTGCCTGTGCATCGTTATTTCTTGGTAACATTATGTTTCTTTGGTGGCACTGCAAAGAAGCCTTGGAGCATGTGACAATAAATGTCACTTGTTCTGCTCAGTGACAATAGCCAGGACTCTGGAACAGGTGAAAAATTCCACATAAATGTGGTTATATGAGATGGACAGTGCTTCCAGCTCTGCACATTCCCAAGGCACAAACAGCAGAGGGAGGAGATTAGGCCATGACTCCCCACTCCAGCACTTCAACAAGGCACGGCTGCCTGGTGGAGTAACTTGTGCTCCCTCGGAGGATCACGTGGGAAGCTTTGTCTGCGTGACAGAATTTGGTCATTAGTTCTAGTGTCAGCTGTGGAGCTGATGAAGAAAATTCCAGGAAATCATATTTTAAAAAATCATCAAAACATGAAATTTCCCTGTGAAAAAAAAAAAAACAACTCTTTATAACTGCTTTATACCTATGAACCTGAAACCAAGATTTTCAAGAAATCAAGATTTTCAGAAATCTTTTCAGAAATCAAGATTTTTAAATAGTAGAAAAATCCCTTTCCATCACAAATGTAGTGATTCCCTTTCCATCTTAAATGTAGTGATTTCCTAACTCTTCTTAAGGGATTTGACAACCTAAACTAGTTTTATTCAAATTCTACTGTTAGACAAAAAAAAAATATTTACTTTAGCACTATTCTCTTATGTGGGGCTATTTTACTAGCATTGATCTTGACCCATAATTCTATCCTTTCATTATTACCAAAGTAAGACCAGCTCTAACTTTTAGAGGTGCTAGTTTGAAGAATACTTTACTCCCTGGATTTACCTGGGATTTATTGACTAAAATAAGTTATCTGAACCTGAAAAATCTAGGCTCAAATTTTGGTCAACCATTTAAGCAATTATTTGTGTTGGTATTTATCTCAGAGGGCTTTATTTTCTCCTGCTTATTAACACATAATAACAGAAAAACCTCAAATGTGTCACAAATAAATGTCTTACAGCAAGAGTTGTAATGAATGTGAACTAGAAGCAGTGACTGTAGTAAACTCTCCTCTTTTGTAAAATTTCATAGCTATCACTCTCTTGACCTGCCCACTGGCTCTGTAATTCTATTAAATGAATAAATATCCTCTGAACAGAGAAGTGATTAATACAATACTGACTTTCATAAGTGAGACAGCTTTTATACTTGAGCAAAACTGTGGTAAATTGTGTTGTTTTACTTTTTTTTATGTGACCATACTGTGAGATACAAGGTTAAAAATAATTGGGAAAAAAAAAAAAAAAGGCATATGTCAAGTAATAAAGATGGGATTAACAATACATGAAGCAGAAATAAATGGAAAAAAATTGTTGCACTCCACTTTTTTCCCCAAATATTCTAAAGCCAATAATGAATACTATGTATTTCCTATTTACTGAAAATTATTCCTTCTGAGATTCAAGCTGTCAATCACGATTTCTGTTTAGTAGAGGCGGTACAATGCAGACGGTGTTATAGCTTGACATTTTTTCCCGAATGTGAAAATGTCATATTTAATGACACAACAAAGCCAAAGTGGTGAATGAGCTGAAGTAA
Source organism: Malurus cyaneus samueli (assembly GCA_009741485.1). Classification (NCBI taxonomy): domain Eukaryota; kingdom Metazoa; phylum Chordata; class Aves; order Passeriformes; family Maluridae; genus Malurus; species Malurus cyaneus. Next base: position 107,704 of record VKON01000205.1, read on the forward strand.
AAAATGACGCATTCAGTTGATTAATTAAAGGGTACACTAAATATGTCTATATAAAATCATACCTTTTAATGGTTCTGCCTTTGACATTCTGAACATAAGCTTGCATGTCTGAGAAAAGAAACCTGGGAAGGGTATGTTGTTTACAATCATAGTAAACCCAAAGCTTTTCATGGTCCATTTCTCCTACTGACTTTTTTTCCCTGGTTTCACCAAGTCAGGGTGCCAATTCAATAATAACTAGTGTTTTGAATTAGTGTCCTGATGCCATTTATTTAAAGACTAGGCAATATTTTCTCTCACTGCCTAAGCTTCTTCCAATATATTTTTTTAGGCATAGCATCCTGCTAGGAGGTGAAAAAAGCAGAAATGTGTTTGATAGTTGTAGAAGGCAGAAAGAACTTGCGAAGGAGATGCTGTGTGTGCTTGCTGGAACTTTTAGTGGCTTTGGGAGGAAAGAGTGTAACCTGATCCAGGGTAAACACAACAATGATAACAGTTTTGCCGTGGCTACTGGCGCTAAGGTATTGATCCTGTACAACCAGGACTGTTTGAAGTAGACTATGAGCATTCAGGAAGTGAAAAAACCCCAGCAATTATTGACAGCTTTCACCAGGCACACAATGTGTGGTGGCAAAGACATGAAGAAGTGGTCTCTCTCTGTTATTTGGGTGTCAGACAGTAACCTGACACAGGAGCCAGTCCTGCTGCCTTCATTTAATGCCCTTCAAATTTCATGGAATGTGATAAATAATTGAGAATGTGTGTTAGCCTAAAAATTTAACTCTTTCCATACATATTTCCATTGTCTTTATCCTACAAAACTACAGCAAAATTCAGCCTTTGCCATAACTGCATTCCATGAGGAGAACCACAAAACCTTTTAATGCCTTTTGAGAGAAAGTATTGTTCAAAAAGATGATGTCAAGGGTCTCTTCCAAGACTAAATCATATGCAAGATAACTCTCTTTTCCAGAGTTCATCTTATAGAGAAGCATAGGAGTTTTGAAAGGGATTAGGATACTTGACTTGTTTATGTTAATAAAGTTCTTTTTACTGCTTCTAGTATAAATTTTACTGTCAAGCATACACCTATAATTTTACATTTCTTGGAAAATGTTTTGTCAGGAGATCTTGAGGTTTTATTTATGAACTACTTTCCACAGAGGAGTTAAATCTAACTGATATGCCCTGCCTCTCAGGATGCCATTAACTCTGTGACACTTCACAGCCTTTGTTAATCAAAATCACTTTAGCTTACTTTTAGTAGAACAGAGGCATATACAGCCTTCCTTGTCAGTACAAACTCAAGGTAGTCAGATTTACAGTCTTGTGATGAAGCTGGCTTGGAAAATTCATATATTTAGAAATTTTGTATCTTTCAATTTGTCCTTTACTTCTTCCAGCACATTCCAGGTAGAGTTTGTCCCTTAGTCAAACTTGGAAGCTTTTCTTTATATCTATTAATTTCAAAATGCAATTACTGAAAGAGAAGTTGCATTCAATTTTTCTATTCTCTTTCCAATGTAGTGGTACCTGAAATAGCAAATCTCCATTAAATACGAAACTGTAGGAGTTAATTCAAATTTGTTACTCTGGAAGAAAAATCTGGCTACTGTGGAAAATGTTGCATTACCTCTCTGCTTTCCAGACTGTCAACTAACTGTGCCTTGACAGTGTGTTTGCCAATGTCCAGACACCTAAACTGCATTCTGGCAACACTCACAGCTCTGTTCTAACCCAGACAAAGTCCCCAGAGAGAATATCTTTCACTAAGCAATCATGTCATATAAAGAATATCTGTGCAATCCTTTGACAATCTATATTCAAATAAGTAAACTAAAATGAGATGGTTCCCAAAATTAAATAACTCCATTTCTTCAATCACATGTAGATATATATTAAGCAGGAAAGGCAAATCAATATGGTTCAAGACCACATTCTGCATAGAGCTTGTACCTGACTTCAGTGGATGCTAATATATGAGAACAAGATGGAAACAAGACAAATATGTACCTTGCTATTACCCCTCAGTGTTTACAGACCTGCAAAAAGAGGAATTTCATTCACCCCAATAAGCTTTGGGCATTTTTCAAAGCTAGGTCTGATTTCTGCATTCAAATATTCATGCTTTGTTTCAAATTGTATTCAGTCTGTGCTCTTGGACTACATATCTTATTATAGCATTAAAGCTCACAAATTAGATTTACAGACATACTGAGTCTACACTACAGACACCAACTACACAGGATTATAAGGTTATGAAATAGCCTTCTAGCTATTAAGAGAACCCCTCCTTTAATAAACATAAACAAATTGCACAAAATGTTATTACTAATGTTCAATCTAAATGAGGGCAAAGCCAGCATCTGGGGAAGAGAAAGGGGAGCCTTTTACTTTTCCCCTCTGTCAGAAGCCAATTACATGCTTTTAGATCCTGCTGAAAATTCTCTTGTTATCTGTCATCTCACCTGCATCACTTTTTGTTTCCCTTTTATCCAAATGTACAGCAATTCCAGCATTCAGGCTCTCCTCCTTCCAACTTTCTTTAACTGGTGCTGCTGCTCTCCCCCAGTGAAACCTCACCAGCCTCCTGTCTCTGACCTCAGCCTATTGTTTAGAAAGTCTCCTTTCCAAAGCCAGAGCTCGAGAGGCTTTCCTTGTCTTTCATAAATATGCAGTTATGAAAAACAGGGCTATTTTGTTTTCCTGTTTAAAAGAGAAAAGTATTTTTTTTTCTTCCCAGTTGAGACGAGGAGTCACAGACAAGATAAATATATATTTAAATAAGCATAAGTAAATTACTGCTATTTTTTCTAATACAAACAGTCTGCTACTAATCAGAGAAGAAACGCCAGGTTCAGTAGTTCCTGTGCCTGCAATGTCAAATGTTGCCAGCCCCAGGGTGGCTCCTGTCAGCTCCAGGGTGTGCTCACTGTCCCCCCATGGCATTTTCTGCAGAGCTGCTGCCCAGGCAGGCCACGTCTAGACTGCCCCTCTGCCTGATTTCCCAGGAGCAAGGCTTGGCATTTCTCCATGCTGAGCTGCACACAGCCCATTCCAGCAGCATGACTCAGTTCCTCTGGATGGCAGCCCTGCTCTCCAGTTTTCCTGCCCTAGTGTCACCAGCCAACATGAGAAGGTGGCTCAGTCCCCTCACTCTGGCCATCAGGGATGATGTTAAACACGACATGCCATGGTACACATACCATGTCTTAGCTTCTGGGCACACAACCCATTTGCTGAGGCTCCCTGAGACCAGACTTGCAGTCAGGATTTTGCCTATTGCCACTGTGGCATTCTAACTTACATAAAAAATTGTGGAAGCGAAATGTAAAAAGCCTGGTTGCAGTAAGTGTGATATCTTCTAAACTCTCCTTGTCCCAAAGTCTAGTAGTTTATCATAGAAAGCACTCAGTTCAATCAGACATGATTTAGGCTTGCTAAATTCATGGTTACTTCCCAACTACTTCTTCCCTGGATATGCAGAAATGCTACTCTGACATCCATGCTTCATGAGTCTTACAGATCATCTCTTGCTGTACATGCTGAAACTGTCAAGACAGGTCTCCAAGCCAACACGACAGCATAAATTCAGAAGTCTTCATTTCATTAAAGCAACTGTTTATAAAGATTAATGACCGACTTTTAATGGGCATTACAGGCTCTCAGCTCCTCCTGGAAAAGTGACTAATCAGAGGCTCTTCTGTCTCAATGCACACTGTGTCCAGACAAGCTGGGAATGAAACTGAGATCTCTTTGGGATTCATCTTCACCAGTGTAGGGCACTCATTTCTCTCTGCACCATAACAGAGGATTTAGGTATTGCAACAAGTTCCCAAAATGCTAATACATCCAGATGTAGCAAAGAGAATTGTGAAACAAAGGAATTTGTTCAGTGTCACAAATCAAACAGAAAAATATCTGTCAGTAAACTTAAAGTGGATGGCATCTGAATTAATAAAAGCCAAGTATAGCCAGAGCCAGCTCTGGAGGGACTAATTAGCCAAGAGCTGGCTGTGCTGAACAGGCTATTCAAAGGCTCTGCTCAGTATTCTCTGATATCCTCTGGACCATGCTTTCATCACAGACCCTGACTCTCTACACCACCAGGCAGTCACCAACAACTCACATGTGCTGCTGCCTGCACGAGAGCCACAAGAGCATTTTCAGCCTTCTGCCATCTGGCCTGCTATGAACATTTGATACATGCAACCACTTACAGTTGGAAGAAATCCTAGGAGATATTTACTAAGAATGAATGGTTGACTTCTCTTAATTCCTTTTGTTCTGAACTCCATGCTCTGTGGCACTTTTTGAGAGTATCTGTTGTCAAGAACTCATAAAACTCAATTTTTGTGTAAGATGCAAGTACTTACAGTAGCAGAAAAAAATTGGTAGATGTGAATATTTTTACAAGCAATTTAAAAAGAATTTACATGTCTTTATTATGTTAAAATGACAGTTCAAAATTGTTCTAATAGCTAGGCATTGCAATTCCTATATAGATTCCTACTAAATGAAATAATGGCCTGTGTTTAGTTTTTGAGGAAACATCTGGAATCTGATTGCAAAATCTGGTCCCATTGCTCCCATTTTGACTTTAATAGTTTCGTTCAAGTCTGGATTTCAAATGTGTGCTTATAGGGAGAAAATTCTGATCTGAGACTCTACTCACCTGTTCTAGCTAGTAAGGGAATTGAACCATTCCTGATTCATGGCAGGGCTGGTAGCAAAAGTCAGCATCAGAATATATGTCAGAGGAACAACCACACACTGGGAAAGATTTGATAGACATTAGATAGTCTAATAATATAGTAGATAGTCTAAAGGATAACAGAAAATCAACTTAGCTGTATTATAAAACAATCATGTGGGACATTTTCACAGAACTGTGGAATCAATTATGTTGGAAAAACCTCTGAGATTATCAAGTCCAATTTATGACAAACACCGCCATGCCAACCAGACCATAACACTAAGTACCACCTCTAGCCCCTTCTTAAATACCTCCAGGGACAGTGGCTCCACCACCTCCCTGGACAGTCTAATTCCAATATTTAATCACCCTTTCTGTGAAGAAATTCTTCCTAATGTCCAGCTTAAACCTTCTTTGGTACAGCTTAAGACTATGTCCTCTCATCCTTCTTGCCTTATTTCCACATAAAATAAGATTCACAGAATCTCAAAAGTTTTGTTTAGGTAAGAGAGGAAAATGAGATCACAGGGAAGCAATATGATGAAGAAATTAGACTTTGACCTACCTATTACCTCAGATTAAGAGAGACGAACAACTGTATGCTTTGAGGTAGAAAACAGTTGCTTTTCTTGTGAAATTTAGCCCAAACTTTAAGTTACGGCCAGTCCTTCCAAATACTTCTGAAGTCAGACCCCAAACTTTCAGAGTCTAGAAACACTCCCAATTAAAAAAAAATAAACCACAGGAATTAGACTTGGAGAATATTGATTGTATCAACACCATACACTCAACAGCCATAAATATAAAACCTCATTCTTCAGAGAATAAGCTTTGTGATAACCGAAAGGAGTAAGGAAGACACATTTTACAAGCTTATTGGCCTATCTTTCCTGAGAAAAGCCTTTCTTTATAAAATGTCTTAAAAGCCACTACTAACCATATCAAAGATCTGACATTATTAATTTAATATATGCAGTGATAGTAGCTAATTGCTGTCTGAGCTCAACATGCTGGCAGGCTGCACTGAGCATGGAAATGCCAAATGATATTGGTGTTTGTCAAATACTGTGTCAAACAGTACCTCTAGATTAAGAGAGACAAACAACTGCATGCTTTGAGATAGAAAACAGTTGCTTTACCGACTGTGTTATTACGGTTGCACAGTCATTTATTAGCAAAAGCGGTGAAGGTGAAATCACTGAGGCATGAACATGGCTGTACAGCAAAAACAGGTCTGCATGGTGGCAATCATGCTGCACACAGAGTGCAGGGCAGGAAAGGCAGCACAGCAGCAGCAAAACTGTTTAACATAACCCTGAGTCAGGCTGTGTGAGACAGGGTCCGCAAGCATGGCAGGAAAAATGGGACACAGCAAGCAGGGAAGGCTGTGGGAATGCTGATTGCTGAGCATCTGGCAGTTAATGCTTCAAGGTAGATGTCCAAAAATCCAAGAATCAAGGTATTTTAAAGAAAAGTGGGCAGAAAGCATATAAGTTGAAACTATTCCAAATTGAACATTGCAATCATAAAAGGGACAATTAAAATAGATAAGGCAACCATAAACTATAAATGGGCCATGCCATAAAATACAATAGAAAATAGTATATATTTTAAAGGTTAATTCAAAAAAATGAGCTGTAGCCACGTGCCCTCCCAACTGTGAATTTTTGGTAAATTTTGGCTGCAGGTGTGAAGATAGGTGCAGGACTTGGGTTTTTTTTTAGGTGCAGCATTTTGAAGAAAATCTACTTTTAATTCTGTAGATACCTGGCCAGCCTCTACACTGTAATATTCTATATCAACAGAAAAGACAATTACTTGGGTGAATTTAGGACAAATTTATCCATAATGGTTGCACAGTTGCCTTCACCTAGGACAGAGAAGGTAGAAAAATGAAGATGTGAAGACAACAGAGGAATCACCAAGCAAAATGTTCATGCATAATTTGGTTTTGGGCTGTTTTCATATTTAGGCTGTTTTGATGCAACACTTTCCAAATTAACTATTTTCTTTAAGTTCCTTTCTTTGCCCTTTGAGGCAAAGATTTTAATGGCACAACTCCACATATTATTTTCAACCCATGTTTGTTATATGAATATTGAAGTGTGAATTTTTTCCCAAGACAAGATTTTTTTTTCCATTAATCCTATAATAGATTTTATACTAGCAATTGCAAGTAGTAGCAAAGTATTTAATGATTTATATTGATTTTTTTCAATAACCAGAGTAAACTTGTCTCAGTCATGCTTCATTTCTTAGAAGGTGCCCAACTTCCAGCAACTCTCTTTGTGCATGAAAAGTCTATTGAAGGCTTTGTGTTTACATGAAAATGAACAATTTACATATTTATTGCCTGTGATTTGTGTGCTAGGTGAACCATCAGCAATGTTCATAGAATGCTACGTGAACTGGAAGGGGAGTGATTCATGTGGCTCTGAATGAGACCAAAAGGGCAAAGAACAAGTACATATATAAAGAGATTAGCAGCTGAATATTGTTCTGAAGAGGAAAGAATGAGTATGTACGCAGAAACAATATCAGTGAAACAGTGCATTGCAAAGTCTATCTATCATATTTCTAAGGTTCTTATCACAATGTCACCTAATTACCATATATATCAAATAATTTCTCTCCCTGGATTTCATCTCTTTGTGATTCTACAATTTCTCTCCATCTAGAGTTCCTGAATAGGAGTCGTTTGCTTTTTAAGGATATAGATAATATAAACATCCTTCTTTTATCGGGAAGCGGTGTTTTGGGTGTTTTGGCTGTGTTAGTTACGCAATGGTATACAGTCCCAAATAAACAGAAAAAAGTAGCAATTGCATCATATGCTGATGTACGTACAACACTTCACGTAATCATATTTACTGATTTAATCTCATTGAAGGAAGTCACAGAGATTTCTATATATCTGTAGAATTCAATTCTACAGATAGAGTAGGCCATCAGAGTTTTGTAGTCTTTGAATGCAGAGAAATGAAAATTAGATGGCTCAGTTAATGAGCTTCAGTACACAACCTAAGGTAACTTGCACCTACCCCTTATTTATAACATGGTAGAGTAGGAGAAAGACATACTGATAATTTGCTTTTGAGTGGATAAGAGAATGTGACAGGAGACGTGGCCGCTGGCATTTTGTCATCTTCTCTTTGAGTTGCTGACCCACAGACATGGGGGTTTTATCAACAGCAGTATTCTTTCATTTCCTCTGAAGTATTTGTACTGGTCCTTGCTGGGGTAGGAAGCCTGAACCAAGTAGATTTCAAATTTTATTCATTATTGTTGATTGCAATAAAAAGAATTACTTTTTCACATCAAATGCAATTATATTTTTAGGTTATTGCTGCTAGACGTTGTAGGTTAGAGGATTTGTAGAAAACTTTTGCGTTAGCTATACCAAATAGTGTATCATTATGTTGATTTTCCTTCTTCAGAATGCTGGGTGTAATTTTTGTAAGAACTTCAATTCTGACTTTTTTTCTCTTTTTATTGTCATTACAAACAAACCTGTGAAATCAAAGTTAGCACAGGTTTGAGATTTTTTCCTTGAAATGAGACTGAGTTTTTTTCTGATCACAAGACACCAGAGATTGCTTAAAAGCAAGCATTTAATACAATGATCCAAGCCTTGCATCCAGTGGGAAGAAGAAAGTGGTAATTTCAGCAGGATAGCAATAAAAGCTGTCTTATGCCTGGGTAGAAAATGGGAGGTCTCTCAATGTGAAGTTTTCTTGAACTACCCTAACTGCTGGTGCACATGTGGACAGTAAACACACATGAGAAACTCATTTCTCCTGTATATTACACACAATGCAATCGGCACATCATAAATGTTATCACCGCGTGTGATAACTGCTTTATATATTTACTGATTCCTATTCCTCCTTTACAGGAGGGATTTGTTTCAGATAACTCTCCTTTGTACCATGTGCAGTGCTGACAAAGTGCATACACAATGTGCACCATCAATTCTTGTTGAAAGTTCATTCATTTTACCAGATTGATAATGATTGTACTTTATCATTTGGCACAAAAGACTTGTATTTAAAAGGTGTATTAGCTTACTGGGCACTCATTTATAAAAACTGCATTGTTAGAAGTCCTGCTGGTGACTTCACCATGGCAGACTCCTTTGAAGTGCAGACTTTCTTTCAGCATGTTTGCACTTTTAAATGGACATATCACCAGCCTCTGCTTACATTTTGCTTCACATATCTCCTGGGGCTGGTAGTCGTGGTGGTAAATATTAGCACTAACAAGCTGGCAGGCTGCAGATGTGTGTATGTGGAGGGGTTGGTTATGGTGGTGATGGTGGTGAAGTACATTTGATAATTTTTTTACTGTCTGCTCTTAACAGAGAGGCTGAATTCTGCTATCTTTACTGCTATGGCCTCTAACCAGCACTGTAAAATTATTGAAACATTTCACAAAGAGGTAAAACGTTTATCTGAAGAGCTATAAGGGTGAAGACCTTGCCTCAGATAATTTCTTTGGTTATAGAAAACATCTCAACCTGCTTGTGGAATATCAGGTGCAGATTAATGATGTTGGCTAAATTCTTTACAGCATGTTACAGCATGTCACAGCATTTTCATAAATGACAATTATTTTAGCTACTTACCTGCCTCTCATTTGCAGTATCTGAGAACATTTAAGGCATTTCTGGAACGTATTAAATTTCCTTCAGAAATGGGAGATTTGAGTAGCTAGATGTTAATCTCTACATTTTTTAATATTTGGAGGATTACTTCAGATGCAGAAGCAGATCAGAGTCAGATGTCACAGTGCAGACTTCCTAAACCAGTTGAACAAAAAGGTAATTCCATAGGAACTGGGCAACATCCTCTTTCCAAATATGGAAAAAAAAAAGTCATAGGAAATTCCATCTGGAATCATGTTTATATTGTGCCTGAGCAAATATTCTTGAGGAACAGGATTTATTACATTCAAGAAAGGATTTCTTGAGCATGGTTTTGTTGCTTCTAGACTTGATATATTCAGGGATAGCTGTCCAACTCTTCAGCACCATAAATTCTTCAGGTGCAAATTTTGCATGCAGTGTAAATATTTGTTCTTCAGACTTTTAGGATGCAAGTAGACTCTCACCTCCTAATGTCTGTATGTTTAACTGCACATATTCAAAAATTTCATTTTAAGTCACTTGCTCAAGATCAAATAAGAGGTGGAACCGTAACATAAATTCAAGTCTCTTAAGACAACTTACTAGGATATTAACTACCACTATTCTTTGTGGACTTGATAAAACAGTGAGAAAAGAAAATATTCAGATTTTAGACAGAAAACATTGTGAATATTTTGATTTACTAAACGGTTTCTTGGTTGTGTTCTTATTCTGGAGTATCATGTCATTATATTGTCACCCAGTATTGTGCTATGAGGATAATTCTCCATCCAGTTCCAAGAACTCCCAAATAAAAATATTGCGTGGGAATCTGTGACACACAAGGTTAATAAAAACCTGTAATCATGGCTTGACATTTATTATAATCTTTCATAAAAACACTTTTCTTCAGTTGCAACTTGTCTAATATTACATGTTTCACAAATTCTTGATTTACACAGGCAGTGGGGTTGATTTTAACAAAAAATAAAAATAAAAAATCATTCAAAAGGAAAAATTTAAACTCAGCTTAAGCAGCAAAAAAAACCATTCTGAGAAGACATTTTAAGAAAAGAAAATATAATTAATTATTATTAGAGTTATGGAATGTAACTTTGCAGTTGAAAGTATTCTATGAAAATGATACATTTTAATTTTAAAATCAAGTTGCGGAAGAAAAAGTCCCCATTAATCTGTAAATTCTATTTTATAGGAGGATTCTTCAAAATCCTTTGATCTTGATTTTGCCTATCACTACATGCTGCATATATGTTAAATGCCACAGTATTTTTCGAGCTGTTCAGTAATATTCATGCAATCCATCTGCTTTTTTTGCTGCTGTTCCCAATATTCTCTTCTTGTTAGTTTAATTTATATTTATTCATATTCCCTTCTATAACTGGGAGGAATATATTTCAATTAGATAATTTCACCCAGCCACATAGTTTTTGTCTTTGAAGATGACAGTGTAGATAAATCAAACTATTTCATTATACTATAGTCTGTTTAATAATAATAAAAAAAGTCTCTCCTTATATTTCCTTATTTAGATAACTATTATGGTGAAATTTTCTACATTTTGCAGCCTTAATATGTGCTTTCCAATTTATTACAACTTCATTTCAGAAATGAAGCCAAATAAACTAGTTAAAAATAAAGATTTACACATATTTTTATTCTATAAACAGCTGATACATATTCCTCTTGAGGTAAGAAAGTATTATTATTCCTATTTCACAATTAAGAAAATCAAAACAGGAAGGACTCATATAATGTCCAAAAAATCCTAAGGGAAAGGCACAGATCACAAGCTTCAAATTATAAGTTTGTTTCTCTGGACAATAGTGAAGACAAAAGTGTTGGAGATGTAGTAAGATACTTTAGTATTATTGAACTCATAATCTTAAGGAACTTGGGTTTGGCAAAGAGCAAAGTCAGGACCCTGAATTTTAGAGTGAGAGGTTGGCCATAAAACAGCAATGTGCATCCTCAGCCCTGCGGTTTGGCTGCATCCTGGGCTGCATCAAAAGAGGATTGGCCGGCAGGTGAAGGAAGCCAAACATGTCTTCAAAGTTCCTTGCCATTTAAACTTATCTTCATTTATCATTTATTTATAATAAACCCCATAGAGAATAAAAAAGTTCTCTCACAATTGACAGTCTGTATGTGGACACATCTCTACTGAAGCACAAAAAAATTTATAGTACTTTTATGATAGTGATGAGTAGGAAAAGAATAAAGGAACTTCCCTCAGAGAGGATATAACTCCTTAGAGCACCTTAACTCAGGCCTTAAGCAAACAACATTCAGGATGGACACAGAGAGAGCAAAGAAGCAATAGCTGTCTGTAAAAGCTCAGGCCAAGCTCTGGACAGATCAGATTACAAATCTAGGAATACCCATCCCAAAGTACTAAGGAAGCAAACCAATTGCTGGTGCTCATAAATAATAAAATAATACTCTTGTATTGTAACATTATCTTTCAAGATTCATGGATATTGAAATGGCTAGGGCATTTGCAAATGCCGGAAACAAAGAAAGTATGCCTCAGACAAATCCATCCCACATATCTTGATAAATCTTTAGCAGAAAGATGGAGATAGTCTAGTCTTATGTTTTCATTACTTTTTACATGTAACATCATCCATCAACTAAATAATTTGAGCATGAAAAGTCAAATCAATAAACGAGTGATCTCAGCTTTTTTGATTCACATTCTTATATTACATCATCTGTAAAACCTCTCTCAGTATATCTTGCAGCGCAGATGTCTGAACCTGAAGAAATTGGGGAGAATATCTGTTGAAGTGATGAACAGCTATTGGTTCATATATCTACATTAAGTGATCTTTGTAAGTCAGCTTTCCACATGGACTTGTACAATCATTCAGCACCATAGAGTATGTGCTCATCAAGTCTTTGGCTTGTCACAATATCGTGTTAACTCAGATTCAAGGCCATTCTGCATTTCACTTTGGATTCTCCTTTCATAGTTCCTTCACCCCTTTCTCTTAGGAATGCATAGCACTATAAAATTACTAAGCAAATAAACTTAGTGTCAGCCTAATTTCACAGCTGCATTGCATAATAAAATTTTTCCCTGCAAATTAAGGGAAAAAAGAAGAGGCAGAAGTATTGCAGCAGTGGGAAAGGGAATAACTTGTTATTTTTCTATTTTTTTTGC
>VKON01000205.1:121382-151120 GCA_009741485.1 Malurus cyaneus samueli
CAATAATAGGGCTCTGTCTTCTAGACTAGATAGAGACTTTAGCAGTTACAAGAGTTCCAAACTATCTTCATAAAATACAGTACCCTGACTCATACAGAAAGTATGTGTAAAATTGTATGATAAGGAGTAGATTTATTTGGCCAGGAACAGAGAAGCAAAGTCAGGGGAACATCCTGCTTGTGTTATGTTTTATATATAGCATGTACTGTTTGTCTGGACTTTAATGTACACACTAATACACATTTTTTTATAGAGATCACTCTCCTGCAAAGCAAATAACACATTCTGCTAAGTCTTCAATAGGCTGCTGATTGTGGCGTTATTTCACTCTTGGGGAAGAAAAAGTTAATAAAAGATAAGGTGCTTTTGAAGAAGGTGAGATTACATTATTTAAAAATTATACATTTTATAAGGTAAGGTTTAAACACATGTCAGGAGAAGTCAACACTGTGTTATGAATGGTAGTGATTACATTATCTGTAAACTTTGAAGCTTTACATACTGATGTGAACAATTGACTTCGTTGTTTTGTCATTACCATCAGCATTCCTCCTTCAGAGCTGCTGAACTGACTGCTGTTTGCATAGCAAGAAGTAAGGAAAGTTTGTTTACCCACTAATATTTCATTGACTGTTTAGCTTGAGTTGCTAGTGACTTTTCACCTTCCTGTCTGTTGGATTTGCCTGTATTGTAAAATTGACTGGGTAGCTAACTCTTTCACCTGAATCATTGATTTGAAATAAAATTTTACTTAAATTGTCAAGAGCAGTTCCTAAAATAACACCATTTGCTAAAGCTTACAGACATTGCTACTACAATTTAACCTCATTTCCTTATTCTTTTATTTTGGAGGGCAGCATGTAGTAAATATTTGGCCATCAGATCAATGTTTCGTAGCTAAAACTCAAGAAGAAATATTTATTCCTTTAAATGCTATATACATTTTTCCTGAAAGCGATAGGGTACTTGTGTTATGTATTCTACAAACTGCAATGTTTTAAGGGGATTAACAAAATAAAGACTGGACCATATTCACTTTGTGTGTTTCATAAAATACATTAGAAAACACATGAAAATTCTCTTCCTTTTTCTCCTCTCATGCTTAATCTTCCTTCATTGTTTCATTCACTCAATGAATGAAAAAAAAAAAATTAGTCTTCTGCTATTCAATCCCATTTCAAATCAAAGTTTGGATAACAAGCGAAAAGCAGAAGTGGAAAATCTTTGTCTAAAATGGTGACAAATCAACAGCAAGAGATCTTATGACCCAGAGATATGCTGCATGTTCCTTCCAAAGAAATTAATTATGTTTATCTGTGCATTCTGTCTCAATCAGTAGATATTTTTGAGGGTTTTTTTTCCCTTTTAATCTTGTTTTCTCAAGTTTAAATTGTTACAATGTAGAATGCGAATCATTTTTTTTTTCTGCAAATATCTGCATTAATAACTATTTAACTGCAGATTTACGGTCTTAGTCCTCAGTTCTTAAAACTTAGACTAGATTTTATTGTTAACAGTTAAGAATATTGGAAAAAACATGCTGACAAATGTTCCTTTGCAAAAATCCTGCAGATGCATTGTATTCATTGCCAGAAAAATACAGCTGGCTGTCTTTTCCATGAGGAGGACTCTGAGACCTAGTAAGCCAAGTTAGGCCTCCACATGAAATCCACTATCATGTTATTTCATCGTCCATAGAATGCAATAAAAGCATGCATTGTTCACTGTAGTATGACAAGTGCTTTTGTTTTTTTCTGGTCAAAATTGAAATACAACAGGTCAACAAGGTTGAAGGTTCCTCTTCCTGCCACAGGACTAGTTCCACATTTTTCCATTCAAGTGCATTGAATTCATATGGTAGAGCAAAAACATAAATTCAAGTTAATTAAAGAGAGAACCATCATGCAAATAATTTCAATATTTTCACATAAATAAACTTTTGAATGGACTAAAACAATGAAAAAATGTCATCAATATTTTGACATTACTTGTATATTAATTGTATGACCTACTGCTGTTAATTTGATTTAAAGTCAAAGAGTTTATAGGAATAGATATAATACACAAAATAAATAGTTCTGTAGTCACAAAGATTTTAAATATTTTTAAATATTTGATAAAAAATTAGCACTTATAAAAAGTCATGTAGATTTTCTTTAACAGAAGAAGGAAAACCCAAGGCAAAAAGTCATAAGAGGTCATAAGAGGAAGCTGATCCCACATTAAGGTTAGAATATATTTACAGGTGTGAACCATGCCAGTGAGTTCAGGATTACCAGTAAGCACTATTTAAAGGAAGTGTTTGTTTCTGCAGGATTAGTGCCTACCTCTGTTGCTACTGTATTTGTTTTGTGCTGTTTTCCTTTGATAGGAAATTTATGATTATATGTACCAGAAGAAAAAGACGTAAGTGGGTGGATTTGATATTGCATGTAACCCACATGTCAAAGTGTGCAACTTGCAGAGCAGGAGCTTAGGAAACCATGAGGACTTCTGCCAAATTCAGTCTTGTGGCATTCTGCAAGAAAGGATATTTAAGGCGCAATTTTTTAAAATAAGAACATAAAGACTTGGCTTTCATGGTAGTTCTGGCAGTCTTCTTGGCATACTGTACAGTCAAGGTGAAGTAAGGCAATTCTACTCTTTATTGCAGCAACAGTCTTCCTTAGAAATGTTGATTTAATTGACAAGTGATTGGATGACAAGGACAATTATGAAAAAGCAAAAGGTAGCAGTGAGTGTTGATTAAGATTAATTAATAGAGCTATGTGAGAATTCAGTGTTTCCCCATTTATTTTCTTCAAATGGCTTTTGTAGTAAAATTTGTATCTTACAGCCAACTAAGATACTTTGCTTTGTAACAGTGTCATATACTAGGACCCTTGTCTCCACTTACCTTTCTGAAGACGTGTCATTTTTTAGTTTCTAAATGCTTCTTTCTTGTATTTTGTGTCATTTAATTTAATTTTCCACTGCTCCTATTTGCCCTGTAAGATTCTCATCCTCTCTTTAGTGACACCTCCCTTTCCTCATCACCATGTGCCTCGCTTTTGCACAACTGACATTAGTAATGATATAAACATAAGAGCCATTCAAAGATCATTCCATAAGGGAATCCTCTAGAAGACCAACAACTACTTCATCGACACTTGATGTCTCCTTTCATTATGATTTACTCTTTCTCTTCAAAGGACTTATTAACTCACCCTATAATTCCTTACTAATCCTTTACTTCCCTGTGTGATCTCAAAATCTCCTACACAATACTATGTCAAATATTTTACTGAAATCCAGATTAAAATAATTTTATTTCCTCTGTTTAGAGTAATTTATCTTATCAAAAGAATACTTTGGCACAGCTGACCCTCAGTAAATAGTTTTCCATTTACTGATGTAACTTTATTTCTTTTTCAATTCAGAATCCAATCAACAACTTTGGTATTACACTTGGTGAGTCAGTCTCTCCACTAACGAAAAGGCCGTCAAAAATGCATTACTTTCAGATATTAGATGGCAATACATTGGCATTGCTGAAATACCTTGTGTTCTTAGCTGAAAATTATCTGAAATACAAAGAATTCTTACCATATTTAACATATGTTGCCTTCAAAGGGGTACCTTTAACAGTTGTGTTATGTCTATCATTCAGAGTTCTTTGAGAAGATACTTTCATTTGTGAATACTCTTTTTAAATTAAAACATTGTTTTCCTATTTGTCAAACTATATGACTTTTATAAGCTGTCAATCAAGATTAAGTAAACTCATATCCTATCCTTGTGTTTTATGTAAGATATCAGGCTTTGATCAAAAAGATAAATGTATGTCAAGCATTGTCAACAGTATTAATCACCTGAGACTCATAACTCTGGTATTTGATATTTTCTGAATAAATTGTGAATATTTGAATCTTTTTAATTTTAGATCTTCTTAATTTGTTAAAATATACATTCATATAAGTCTGACAAGGAAAAATAAAGTAAACTTTGTTTTTCTGATATTGAAAGGATATAGTCAATTAGTCTAGAACATGCTTAGGAAAAAAATGAATTCAATTTATATGGAAATTTTTTAGTAAAATCATATATGTTTTAGTAAAATCATTTATGTTTTATGGTTACCTTTTGGAAGAAAAAATTCAAGTCCTATCAGTCATTACACCATAAGCAATAACTATACTGATCTTCTTTTTCTAGAGTTCATTTGAAACCCAAATAGCATGTCTGTTCTCCCTCTGTATCTGTGCCCAAGGGAGAAGAGGAAAGGAAATTATGGAAAGGAAAAGAATCTTTCAAAATGCAAAAATTAGCTTTTCTCTTGAACTCTCAGGTATTCAGTGGAATCATCTTTGCATTTTTCACAGTAATAATAGATTTTACAAAAATTAACATTCAAAAGTGTATTGCTGGAACTATTACAAAAATTCATAGAACTGGAGTAGTCTTAATTGTTTCTTAAGATCTGAACTGCCTCAAATAAACTTGCAATAATTTGGTTTGTTTTTTTTTTATTATTGTTATAATTTTATTATTTAAAATATACAGGATATAACTGCTTTTTTTTCAGCTATCACTCAACATTTCAAATACTAAATATAGAAAGCTGAAAAAATAAAGCACATTTAAGGCATATTTATTTAAGCAGTTTAATGAATGTCCCAAGTAGTTCCACTGAAATTTCCTGAGCTGGTACAGTTCCTTCCTGCACCAAGAGATTATTTTATGTTCACCACATCCATATCAATGAATATGGTTCTGAGATTGCATTATAGGAATGCACAAGGCTTCACAGAAGATCAAAGATATCTTAAGATAATTTTTTCCGTATTACCTGAACTGTTTATTCAGTTAACTCCATAAAACTTTGTTGTTTCCAAGTACTATTTATTTTAAAACACACTAACAGACTTAATATTGATCAGTAACATAACAGAATCACATTCTTCTTTGAAAAACATGTAAAATCATCCTAATGTGACAATATATTTTCCTACTTTGGATGTCAGTGTTCTTTAAAAAGAAAGTTATGTATTAAACACAAGAAACTTGTCATATGTTTTCAGGGGATCATGAGTGAATAGCCATTTCTAAATTCTAACTCTAACTGAAAATCCCAAAATTTAAAATACCATATGCAGTTAGACTACAATTTTAAAAGAATATAACAGTTATAACATCAATTTAAAATTGTTAATAACAGCAGAGGCCATAGCATTTCTCTGTTTCTAACATCTTGTTTCTCGGTTTGCATTTGTCATGGGAAACTTTATTGTAGAGAGATCAAATGGAGTTTTCTTCACCAAATACCTGGATGTGGTTTCCAACTCCCATCAGCTTGAAAAGATTTCCATCAGTAGCACATAACAGAGAGTGTCTGCCAAAGTTCTGCAAAACTTCCAGACCTACCATCAGAAAATTGCCTTTCTTTGATTTTTTTTTCTCAGTGAAGTATTGTTAGGAATCTCAAAAATTCATTATCTAGCCTTTCTGTTGTTGTTTAGTCTTTGATGGTTTTGACTTAACTGACTTTCATTCATGCTTCTTCAATATGCATTGAGTTCAGACTCATAAATGTTCCTAATGTTTCTCCTTGTCTTCACATAACTTTCCTAGTGAATGGAGCTCCCATTGAATGTCCCTTAAAGAAATTTTATTTGTTGCTTACTCTCAGGCAGTATTGCACAGAAATTCTTGAAATATGAAATTTTTCAGGAATTTTTTTTAAGCATATGTCTCCTCACTTCATTTTTTTGAATTGAGCTCAGTGTGCACAATGAATCTGAGTCTAAAAGCAATTAGTAACAAAACTGTTGTGAATAAGTTCTCATTTCTCTTTTGACATTATGTTGAAAACAATTTTTGTGGGATAAGAGTTTCATAATTAACTCTTGCCAATGTTTGTTGCTCAGCACCTTTTATTTCTGAGATACTAATGAATAAGATCAGTTACAAAGGAGAAAAGTTGTTATGAAATTGAAACTTGAGATTTCTTTTGACTGTTGCTGCTGAAAAGGGCAAACCCAAATGGACTCTACTTCAGAGACTAAAACGCAGTAGACAAAACTATTATTTCATCCCCTGTGGGCCACTGTCTGTGTTCACTCTTACTTTCATGTCATCATGTTAGTTTGACACCTATAATATGTTTAATAGGCTCTTCTCTGATGTTATTATTGGCTAATGATTCTGCTTTTCCCTGGCGATGGCAAAAATGAGAAGTCACACTGTTCTGTTTTATGTAGCTCTACGGGGACAGTCCTAACCACAGTACTCTATGACAGTGTGGCATCTTAAATCAATGAATAGAAAATTAGCCTTTAACATTTGGATTGCTTGTTTCAGTTTTGCAAAGCAGGCCAAAAATTGTATGAACCTTGATTCATATATTTTATGCTTTTATTTGAGGGAACTAAAGCAATGATTGATTTCTAAAACATTCCCAATGCTCTTTATGTAACAATTTGTTTTCTAATAGAACAAACAGTTGTCACATGCTGATAACAGCTGCAGATTTTGTGAGATCTTGTTTCATTGAACAAACTGTTTTAGACCTGACTCATTGTATTGATCTTTAAGCATTTATCTTCCAAAATCGTAGGCAGGAGTAATT
This sequence comes from Malurus cyaneus samueli, assembly GCA_009741485.1. NCBI lineage: Eukaryota > Metazoa > Chordata > Aves > Passeriformes > Maluridae > Malurus > Malurus cyaneus. The sequence goes on from VKON01000205.1 coordinate 127,990, forward strand.
AAATTACAGCAAGTTTTACATTTCAGAAACAATCATAGGGAAAAGATTTAAAACATTGCCACATGCTGAATAGCTGCCAAGCTTGCTGTTATAAGTAAACAGTAAAATGTGCAGGTTTTAATGAGCTCTTCAACAATCTTAAATTTTTAATTCATTTTCAATTAGAGATCAAAGGATAACAAATATAGTTTACTTTGCATAATGTGAGTAAAAGGAAAACTGTTCTAGATTCTCTGTGCATTTGATCTTCACTCCAAAGTTTTTCCACCTAATTCCAAATAATCTCTAATTGTGCTGGGATGTGTCATTTAAAAATAAGAAAAGGAAAATTAAAATAAAAAAGAATAATAATAATAAAATTGAAAATATTAGGAAATATGTTATTGGTGAAATCATATTAGGCTTGCCACGAAGAACTGAACTGATTGGATACTATGACTGGGTTTCAATTCCCTTCACTTTTCCTGCACCTACTAATAGAACTGTCACAGCCCGCCTCTCATTGGGTTGTAGTTATTTAATTAAAGAGTTGAAATATTCTAGCTTCAAAGGTATATTATCTAAAAATATTGAGTTGTCTTCAAGTTATTATACTTTTACTTTTCTCTATAATGCAAGTGGATAGCTTAGTAAATGGATTAATGTTTTTCAGTCAAAAGGTTTAAAGCGTATTCTCCTGTAAGTTTGGTCTAGAATAAGCAACACACTGTGGAATAACTTTAAAAAAAATTGATACAGAAATATTTTCGATTAATTTATTACTTAAAATAATTATTTTAGAAAAGTTCTACTAGTAAATATTAAAAATTAATAGCATTTGGTTAACCGAACAAATATGTTTCAATCAAAAAGCATTTCAAATAAATACAATTACAAACATAAACATAAATTTTCCATTAAAAGTACTCACACATCCTATGATCAAATCTGAAATTTCTTGCTCCCCACACTGGAACAGTTCAGATGGGAAGGCGTACAAGGAAGGATGTAACAGTAAGACAGCCCATCAGAATTAGCCTTGTGTAGATTTTATACAGTCACAGTATGTCTGAGTGAGGTGGGGGACAATGATCAGAAAGCTGGGGAGATGCAATATTTGAGGAACAGAAAATTGTACATATAAATCTTTACAATGTGTATAGACCTTATCATGTAAGCTTATATGTATGAGCTTTATGCTCTTTCTCTTACCTACTTCTGTTCAATTATTGCATTTTTCTTTACTGAAAGACAAAAAAAAAAGAAAGAGAAAAAAAGTACACCCTTTTTAATTATAAATTTTGTATTTATTCCACAATTGTATCTTTTAGTTTCCCGCCAGTTCCAAAGGTATGATGTGTGTTCTGTTGGATCGTGATCAGCTTATAAACCTTAATGTGCAGTAGGATTTGATAGTTTTGGCAGCCTCTTCATGGAGTTTCTTCATATTCTTGGGTTCCCGTAGTTTCCTCCTCTTTGGTTTACTCTTCTCGATGTTTAAAGCGAATTTCCAGACGTCACACTGTTACTAAGGCTTGGAAATATTACTCCACAGAGTATGCTGCTACACATTGATCCTCACTGGGATAAATTACCTTTTGGCTAGTTAATGCATGTAGTTGTGAATACTTTTTTCTTCTTCTCATCAGTGACGCTGGATCACCACCATCTAGAACTGGGTAGAAGGGAAGATAAGGACGGAAGAGCAAAGAAGCAATGTGTTTAAACTGTATCAGTCAGATAGATTTTAAGAAAATGTAGACACTTTTTTAGTATCATTAATAGATTATTAACTTATAATAGATATTAATTATAACGAGACCTGTATCAGAAAAATACAACTTGGATAAAAGCTTGTGCTTTATCCAGTTAAAAGGCAGTTAAAAGGCTCCTTCTGCCTAAACAATGTAGAAGAAAATTAGGTGCATAAATTAGGCATACCTGATAAAACTTTAGCTTCTATTTAAGCCTTAATGTTCCTTAATGCAAACTATTAGATTATTTTTCGGTTGTCACTGTTCCAGAAGACAAATCCTTTGAAAAATTAACTCGGGAGAAGGGTAAAGAATCCACCCCAAGCTTGCAATGACTGTTTCTTTGATTGTTTGGCGAACATGAAAAGTCAAAGGAGCTTGAATCTGGAAGAAGCTGAACACAGATAAAGGTCTTATGAGATTAAAGGAATAAAATAAAATAAATAAAATAATGTAAAAATAAATAATATTATTAAACACTAACAAAAAAAAAAACAAAAAACTATAGGAAACAAACGTTACAGACAATCCTCGTTTTTTTGTCTTTGTGAGGAAATTTTGCTTTGTTGGTTCTTCGGAACCTGCTTCAATGTTATATAGTTTATATTTAAAGTTGCTTAAGAGAATAAAATGCTCTGCATGACATTAGTTTTGTGCACATGAGCCATAATATCGATTTAGATAAACATGAGACTGATCATGTGATTCCTTAAAAACATAATCTTCTCAATGTTTACATTGGTCTGTGTTTTGAATTGTGGACTTTCACTTCTTACCAAGGTTTTGGCTTTACTGTGACCTAGTGTAAAAGAATAAATTTAAAAATGTTTCCATTTTCTTTCACCCATGTTGTATATGTAAGAAGCAGGGTTAAGATGGAATTTGCTAAAGAAAATTCTCTCGTGGCCTTAAGGGGTGATTCACGGTGGGTGGAATTCTTAAAAAAACATCTTTTCTGTGTGACTTAGGTAATTAATATTCCCATGTTATAGAGACTGTTCTCCAAAAGATTTCGATTTTATGGAAAAGAACAAAACAAAAAAATAAAAAAGGGGCTTATAAATATAATAATTAATATTCTTTTCAGCCTCCAGAATATTTCTCTAGTTGTTAGAAATTAGAGGGGGGAAATTTCTGAATGGGGTAAAATGATGGCGCTTAGTTAATTAGAAGACATTCATGGTGATGCAGCATTATTTTGTGCTTTTCCCTTTTTTCAACAGGCCTGTTTTGATATTTATAGTGTGTGAAATGTACCCCTTACATCTTCCTCTCAAGCATCTGGCAATGACTCTGGTTAGACTGAATACAGTGCAAGGGTGACAGCTTCTGTGTTGCTTCAGTCATTTGCAGTTTGGTCAGAATCCCAGTGGTGTTCATGGCAGTTTGCTTCTGGCTTCTTTGAAAGAAGTGTCAATTTTAGATTGATTGAGTGGAACATTTAAAGTCACATTTTCAAGACTTCACAGAAAGTGAAACATTTGTTCTCACTTAATTTTTGCAGGTCTTCATGATAAACAACTAGAACAACAGAGGAGAAACCATCACAGAGAAGAGAATCTTCACTGAGCCTGCCTATGTCAGGCTTTTCTGATTTACTGGTTATAAAGATGGTGGAAAAAGAGATATGGCCTTCTGATCTCAAAAATCAAGACAAAAAATATAGAATAAATGGGGAATATGAGAGTGAATTTGAATTGAGATGCTGGTCAATAGGTAATTTGAATCTCTGTTATGTCTAAATTATTAACTTCTTAGAGATTTTGTTTTTGCCGATCCATTAATAACTGTGCTAGTAGCGCCCTCATGCCTAAAAAATTAAACTATCTGATTCCATATTATTAGACATCCATAGTCCTGTCAATGTACAGTACCTGTTTTGCAGAAGAATCATTTGTCAGGTATTCTCTACATGCATATGACAGTGTAATGTATGCAATTTGTTTTTATATTTTAATATTATATTATTTGAAGAAAGCAGTCTTCTCCTTGAAGTTCATGTGCTCTCACTAAATTGTATTGTCATAGTCTTATGCATCTCCCTTTCCATTATTGTTATTTCCTATTGTTCCCATTTATGGGTTTTAATATACAACCCGATAGATTTTCAGTGTGGGATTGAGAGTTTAAATATTCTACCAGCATTTCTCAGGTTTACATTAAGTCTTTAATTTTCTTAAAGAAATCAAGAGAAAATGTACTGGAAATGGGAGCTGAAGAAGAGCTAAAAGAGAGTTGTTTCAATTACTTTTTCTTTTATTCATAATGAGAATATTTCATGTCATTTGGCAGATAAGGTCTAGGTTGCTGTATGCTTATAAAACAGTCTCTCCTTTATGAAAGCCAGAAGGATTGAGAAAGAAATGCTAAAGAAGATTCTTATGCCTAAAGAAGTCTTAAGTAAATGCTGTAACCCTAAATTGTTCCCTGGGGCTGGGGTTGGGGTGGCATGGCAGGATACAAATGCTTAAAACTACCAAAACAAAGAAATTTTTTGTAATTTTTTTACAATGTAATAATTTAATTCTTTTAAATATATTCTGATTAAAGAAATGAAATTTCAATACTCATGTTCTTTTTCATGAAAATCCTATCATGAGATCTCAGATATGCACCTGGCAATAGAAAAAGAAGAAACTGCTAAACAAGTATTGCTTTTTCTGCCCCTGGCTATGTTGCCAGTACAACCATCCATCCCTGAAAAACACTCAGTGATAAATTTGAATTGAATGGGAGAAGTGACTGGACTGTCTGCTGCCTCAGCCGAAACCACAAGGCTTCTCAGCAGAATTTCGCTTTCTTACTTCTAATCAGTAATGATACGAAGCTTTCTTTGCCACTAGGCTAAAAATAGACAAGAGGAAAAGGCTTTAGCCATTTTAAAAAGCACCAGTGACATGCAGACTGACCTCTTGACTGCGTGTGTCACAGCTACAGGCAACCCAAATGGTGCCAGGTGGAGATTGCACAGGGCAGAGCAACATCTGCTCCACTATCACAAGGGTAAATGATAGTTCCTCGTGTTATGCCATAAACAGCCTGAGGTAAGAAAGACTGGTAGAGTTTCTGTCACAAATTAAACTCTTGCCAGCAGGTAGGATTCCAGTCCATCTGTCCATGTAAGTAGCTCAAACAGAACAGAAGCTACATAAAATATTATCCAGAGAGATAAAAGGCAAATAATGCAATTTATTTATGGGATGGAGCCAGAAATGAAAGCAAAACTAAATAGAAAGAGAAGATGTTTTTCCCTATGATGAATGGAAAGTGCTGTGCTGTTATATAATCTGCTTTCAGAGGTAGTGGCTAGAATTTCTGAAATGCCTTTTTCTTTTGTTTTCCTTTTTATTGCAGCTTGTTTTGCACACAGACAAGCCACAGAGGCACAATATATCTTGGATATACACATCTCATAGCTCCCAAAACTATATTCCAAATATTTATTTGGTCACTTCCCTTTTTTCTTTTTTTTCCTACTTAAAAAATTTGATTGAGACAATAAATAATTTATGATGATTCCAGAGCAAAGACAACCATGTGAAGAAATCAGTGTGAAATACTTAATACTAAATGCCTGCTTAGTGCTTAAAAAATTCCTAAGAAATAACTCTAAGTCCCCAAGGGGCACTTACATTTGGATAGTTAATATGACTGTGTCCAATTATCTAAATAGTCGATACTTGCTGGATATTCCCTTTTTTTGATATCGAAGGTAAGTTGAATTGTTCCTCACGACCTGTTTGGAGAAGTAGATGACTTTAACTTTTTCAGTGAAAACACAAGATGAACAGAGAACAAATGCATTTGGAGGGATAGGACTAAGTTATCCAGTGAAAATTTTTACCGGTTTCAAGGCACTGAATGTCCTCAATTCTCAAAATCGATTCTATTTTCCACTCAATGGACCAGTTTGTGATTGTGCACTGTGTAAGAGAAATACACATTTTTATTATCTGGAGAAAATGTATATCAAATATTCCATATGTTCTATTTTATGGCAAAACAGACAAGAAGGGGACGTAGATGTGCGAAAACCAGACAGAGAGGGGACGTAGGATATATTCCAAAAAAAGAAACTTCTTGCAGTTAAAAAACCTGACCTACTTACCGAATTTGAAGAATTTAAATAATTTGGAAATGTAACGCTGTTTTTATTGAGCAAAAATTAAGTGTTTTATAACAGTGTATTATATTTTGGAAGCGTCTCAAGCTCACAGGTTCTTAAACATCACTCAAAGCAGCAAGAGCTTTGAACAGTGATTAGTAGAGGTAAAATTTTAAGATATTTGGGTTTCTAAGAATGTGAATCAATCCTAATGGGATTTTCAATATCGTAGTTATATACTATCCCAACAGTTAAGTCTAAATAGCTCGAAAATAATTTTACCTTTAATGAAGTATTTATAGAATCAGGCAATAAGCATCTGAATCATTTAGAACATCTCATATGGAAAGTATTTCCTTTTTCTTTGCACAATAGTAAAATGTGTTGAAGACTTTTGTGAATCTTGTGGTTTCCAAGAACACTTCATAAAAGTTTGATTGTGAAATATATAAGACTCATTACTTTATTTGGTTAGGATCATAATAAATACACTTCCAGAGAGATCTTAAAACTTTGTTTTTGAAAAATTATCTTTGTGTCACTGCATCTCTGTGTCTGAAACAATAAATTGCATTAGTTTTTAAGATTCCTCTTGGTTCGCCATTTAAAACATTATATTGGAAAACTCAAACTAGGTATTCTTTATGTGCTTTTTAAGCTAACCCTGAATTAAGAGAGCACATTTTTTGTTTCCTGAATGAGAACAAGAAATAAATATTCTAATTCCTCAAAGAATACCTCTCTGTGTAATGACTTTTTATTAGAATGAGCCAAGATGGACCTCACATTCTAAAAATATCTGTAGATATAAAATAATCATTTTTGTCAGCATTGCTGAGATCAAAATATCAAAAATATTGCAGTGCTTGTGCAAAGAGTAATTACAAGTTAAGAAGATTTTTGTGGAAAAGTTGCATAGGAATGGTTGTACTCCAGTAAAAGAGGAGTCCAATGCAACTTCAGGGAAAATAAATTATTGAGAAAACAATTTAAAGTCTTATTTCCTTTTGGTAGAAAGGCCACAACTCAGGAGCTATTCAGGTAGAACTAAACATAAAAGAATGAGTCTGTTGTCTTTTGGAATATATTAGAAAAGAAAATAAAGGATGACACTCATAGCACTTTCTGTATTCTAATCTACTAGAACACACAGCGCTATACATTAAAAGTGAATACAGGACTAAATTTTTCTTGGAGCCATTAATTATATTGCTATTAGTGTGAACAATCAATGAATAAGAAACTTTCATTACTGCTGCCATAGTAGCCTTCTATTGATCCATCACTGCCTTCATAATGAAAAAAATAATGGTTATTGTAGGATATGTGCTCCCACCTCAGCTGATGAATGGCAGCCATATTTTAAAGATATCAAAGATCATATCTGCAGTTATTGCTGGGTTATTGGCCCTAAAGAACAGTAAGAGGAGGGAAAAGCTTAATGTGAGACTTCAGTTTTGAAGTGTTGGATGTATTTATATGCAAGGAAGAAGAGAAAGTCAAGTAAAATTTTCAAAATTAAATTACCAGACCAAAGAAGAAAAAAACAACTAAAGGAGCTAAAAATTACTTTGGAATGTGACAGTGTAAAAAAAAAATCCGAGCCGTGAGCATTAAGATAGTAAGGGGAGACCCTGAGATATTCACTCTCTTCAGAAGTAGTACAGTTCGCTATTTTTGTGTTTTTAAACTTGGTGATTGTTAGTCAGGTGTTAAAATAGAGAAAAGAGAAATTCTTGATGATAATAACTCATCCAAACATGGTAGGAGAGGCCTAGGAAGTTTTCTTCTAGCATTTTTTCAGATATAAGGAGTAGGTATAGATCATGGAGGTTGGGAGTGACCCCAGAGCATTTCACTACTGACCACAGAGCCATAGTGTGAACGGTGTGTGTAGGGAGTCAAGAGGGACACCCATCGGGTGCTGAATACCATAGGGCTTTAGTCCTAGTTTAGGTGACTCTTGGATGGTTGGACAGGGAAGTTTCCTTAACAAAGGAAGGTTTTAGGGTCTGCCCTTGGAAAAGCCCTGTATGACTTCATTAACACGTGTAGCTCCAACTCAGGAATGAAGCTAGAGGGCATCCAGCACTGAAAGACATCTATTTCCAATTTTGTCAATTTAAAGAAGATTTTCCCTTTTCCTTTGCACTTTCTTCATGTACAAGTTGTTCCTCCCTCTAGTCTGGTGACTTCATGTGACGATTTCCCACAGAGGTTTAACTATTCCCATCAATATGGTGAGGATTCTGCCTGTCTAAAGCCCACATGCTCTCAATGTGCTGTAGGATGCCATTCACATTCTGTATGTCCATGCATCAACACACTGATAAACAGTGTGATAAACTTTTCTTTCATAAGACGTGCACTGAAAGAGAGGGAACATAGCTGTTACTGGTGGTAAAAATTAAGCCGTTGGTAAGCCAACAGTTTTAAGAGTAACCAAATCAAATACATATTCATTTGAGACCCAGTTTCAGGAGAAACAAAATCTATAGAGCAACCTGTAAGTGGATGGAGAATACAATTTCTTTAAACATGATTTTTTTTGTATGCAACTAATTACATATTCCTATCTGTGTATGCACTTTGCTGAAGTGACCAATTTTAAATTCCCTGGATATTTCTTCACAATAATTTACATTTCAGACAGTAGTAGGTCTGAAATTTACATTTCAGACATAGGTAGGTGGCTGCCAGCAGGGCACCATGCCCCAGCTTTCCATACATGCAGGTCTCCAGGCAGCCCCCAGGCAGCTTGTCTAGGTTGGTTCCCCTGTGGCCTGAAGTCTGCTCCCTCAGCACTCTCTCAGCACTCGCTCAGCACTCTTGGACTCTGCTTTCACATTCACTGTCCATTTGAACAGCAAATCTTCTTGTAAGGATGGCCTTGGGGGCTATTCTCAGAGGACAGTCTAGACATACATTATTGTGTACAGTCCCTCTTTTGTATACAAGAGAGAAAGAGTTCAATGAAGCTTTTTCCTAATCACCACGTAACACACTGCCAGGCACAAACAGGAGAAGAATGGCATTATGTATTTTATATAGGAATGAGGAACATGCAGTGATTACTCCTTTATCTCCTCTGTCTGACTGTTGGACCATTCACCTACTGTGTACTCAGTTGCTCCTGCTCACTCACAATGCAACTTCTTTGACAATTCAGTGTTGCTTTTTTTGTTAACTGCAATGTTTATTAGAAAATAATTTCAACTTTTCCTCTTAATCTAAAAACTATTTGTAAACAGAGAGTGCTCTATTCTTACTCTACGGAGAAAAGTAAAACTAAGAACAAGACCTCTTATGCTTATAAAGCACAAAAACCTGTCTTTTCTAGGACATTATTAATTCTCAGCCATATTTGACTAGAAGAAGTCATATTTTATCTGTCTATCTAGTACACTTTTAGATGTTTGTGTTAACAGATAAAGAGGTTTGCACACATTTCTGCTGATTTGTTGCAGAGTTGAAGTGCTTTATAAAGTGATTGCCATATTTGGTGAAGAGATGTCTACATTTTCAAGGGACAGGAAGAGTTGTCTGAAGTGAGTTTTTATGGTGGTTAAGTATTATAAAATTTTGTGAGGAAAGGTTATAAATACATACTTCAGGTAAAAAAATAATGTAAAACTAATCACTGTCACTAGCATGGAAAAGGAAAACATTCATATTATTAGCATATTAACTGAAACACTGGAAGTGTACAAATTCTGGTGATGAAGAAATTTAAGTAAAAAGATAAAAATTTTAAAGCTAGAAATTCTATCTGTGTCTAGTTTTATCAAAAACCTGTAGACAACTCCCCAGCAGCAAAGTATTTTCTTTTTTATTCCTAGGTATCTGTGAAATCGTGTTTGAATCAAGCCATATCATCTTTAGTTATATTTATAGATAATTTTTTTCAGCTGGAACAGTATTAGGTGATTCTTGTATAACTAACTGCACCACTACACAAGTGGCCAAGAAAGAAAATGGTATTCTGGGATGCATTAGGCCAGCAGGGCTAGGGCAGGTGGTCCTGTCCCTCAGCTCAGTGCTGGTGAGGCCTCATCTGGAGCGCTGTGTCCATTTCTGGGCTCCTCAGTACAGCGAGGGAGATATGGAGCTTCTGTAGTGAGTCCAACAGGAGGCTGTAATGGGGATCAGGGGCTGGAGCACCTCACTGATCTCAAATCCTGGCTCTGGGAGTGTGTGCAAACAGTTGCACTGTGGTGGTATCAGGCAGCTTTACACTTAAAATCTGAGAAGATTCCTGAAATAGGCACCCATCAATCTATCTCCTGTGTTCTAAACTCAGTTTAGAAATTCATCTAAAAGTTTATTGGATTGATGACAAATATGGAAATAACTTCTATTTTCTCCCAATGCCTTTACTCCAGCTTCTTCCTCTTTCATTGGCTGCTCGTCATTTGGATTTTGAAGTCAGTTATTGTTCTTGCGTCCTAAAAATTGAGTTATAAGACATTCTGAATTGGGGTCTGCTTCTGAAAATATGCCCTCTTTGATACACATTCTCAGACAGACCTCTTAATCTCCCCCAGTCAGATGTTTTACTTTTATAGGAAATCCCCAACTATTTAGCTTTTTTTTTTTCTGGTTCTCACATATATGTGGTCAGACACATAGAACAGATGTTTTCATTATTTCATTCATTATACCTTGATTCAGCAAGGCTTGAATATATGTTTACTACAAACTGTGATTTATACTGAAAAAAATAAGGATAAATGGTGAAAATAGAAAACACATTTACTGAATTATTATATATAGAGTATATAATATTAATACTACTATTAATATACAAGGTATCATAGTGCAGGTAAGGTACTGCCTTGGGAAATTCAGAGGTGAATTTTATAGGGCTATGAATGTGCCTAAACTTCTGTAACATAAAACAGGGGAAATACAAAGATCTTAGGAGAATGAAAAACCCTGAAAATTATTTTCTTACTGACTAAAAGATGAACTTGAATGAATTTCTCCTTTAAAGCTCTAACCTTGCCACTGCAGATAATAACTGGAGGTGTGATAAATGTGTGGGTTTTGGTGCAATTTCTTTTTTTATTTTAAAGATGTGGATGTTGTTTGTGAAATGTATTGCAATACAAGGTAATTATGTTATTTCAGGCTATCTGCAAGATGTTATTTACAACTGATTACAACTTACTCATAAAAAAATATTAAAAATTTTAAGTTATGGGGTGTTATGATGGAAATCTGAATGCCATGAAGGCAAGTGCTTGCATTTAAGTTAAACTGGAATCACTTCATTAGGCCAATATTTAAATAAGAGTAATTTTGTATATTTTTCTTTACTGTACTGATCATCCAGTGTAGTTTCACTCAAAGCAGATCTGTACCAAACAATATCAAATAAGATTAAGGTGTGTTATATCTGTGACCATCTTAATACATGTAAGTTAGATTTTTATCATGTTTGATAAAGTCAAAAGTACATTAATTTCTAATTCTGTAGCAAACTCTTGTACAATTCTTTTACGCATCTCTAAATTAAATATGCATAAGGCTCTGCCATTTGGCTGTTAGATGGTAATTGCCCATTTTTGGTCCAACTTGATTTCATTGTTCCTGTAGTCATGTCATGAATATGCCAGGGCTCATTTTCCCAGGCTGAACCAAAGGACATACAACAACATTAATATTTTTTATTTTGAATAGGCAAAAAATATATCTCTTAAATTAAGGGATCACTTTCAATCCTGGGGGAATTTCTTTTTGAAACTCATATGAGAAGGAGAAAAAAAAGTTAATTGAATCTTCTCATTTACACCTTCCATCTGTTTTTGTTCCAGCGGCATCTGCTTAGATACTTAAGAAGCAGGTCAAACTAACACTTAATGGGTCTCAACTTATTATTGTAGTAATTTAATAAAACTTCTCCAAGTAGAAAGGGGAATGGGAAAGAGAGCTTACATTTTTATATTAAATGATGAATGTCTAAAGAAATGTTTTTGGCTTTGGAGTTTATCAAAATAAGTTTGGGAAAAAAATTAAGTCTCTTTCATAGGGAATTAAGTCTCTCTTTTGGGTTTTTTGTTTTTTTGAGCTTCTAGAACTTTGTCCTTTGTTTTCAAATAGAGCTTCTTACTGAGAACTTGCTGTTTTCCCTGATTTTTCATCAAGTACTACGCTTAAGTTGCTTTGTTTTCTTCTTAATCTGATTTTTCTGGCTAGTAGTCTCTCTTTTCTTTGTATTTTCTAATTCTGTGCATTTAAATATTTTTATCTTTTACCTGCACTCCTGTAGTCTTCAGAACTGCAGAATGGTATGTCTGAAGATATATGATACGATAAGATTTTTTTAATTGTATTTAACTTCTACCTTTGGAAAACTAACCAATTCACGTCTTTGATTTAACGTTGTAACTGCAGTGCCCTCATGATATAAGTGAAGAATCTTGTTTAGACATGTCAAAGATATTTCTTTCCTTCTAAATAATCCTCTTTTTAAAAAGCATTATACTCCTCTGAAGGTAAGCTTTCAGGTTTGTATCACCTGCATTATATTGCTATGGAAAAATTACAGTTTCCTAAGGAACAAAGATTTAATTTTTTTACTGGTAAGCTCTACATTTTCCAACTTCGTCTATCTAACAGTTAATTTTTTTTATTATCTCTTTAGCAGATTTGGAGAGACAGCAATAGAAATTAATTCATTCCACCTCTGCACCCCATTCACAAGTCATATATACATTATATAATGTATATATATTTTATATGTACTATAATTAAATACTAGCTAAGCAGACTGATTTTCTATCCTGTGAGAACTTGTCCAGCATGAAAAGAATATTTTTGAATGTGCTAAAGGTCTGTTACCTTTTCTTACAATGATCTGTGGTGATTTAAATGTTTGCAGCTCAGTTGAAGGAATTTGGCTCTATGAAACAGTGAGCAGCTCTTATAGGGTGTCTAGTTGAGGAAGAGGAGGAGAAATTATGGCCATAGAGAAGTCAACAAATGGTTTGGTGAAGTAAATATTACCAGGTGCATGCATAGTAAAAATAAACATTAGCTGTTCTATGCACATTTATCAAATTAAGCACATAGGTGGGCCAAGATGGAAGAATGTGTATGGCTTAACAGATTGCTGAAGGTGGACAGGAATATCCTTTGTCTTTTGGGTCTCAGAGGAGCGTAAATAGAAGGAGACCACAAATGATTGAGGAGTGGAATCAAGGAAAAAAAATTAAATAGTCCTTTATAAATCGGAAAAGTGGTAATACCAAAAAAAAAAACAAAAAAAAAAAACAAACAAACAAACAAAAAAATTGGTGATTAAATCTTAAAGAACAAGGTTGTTGTCAAGATTGGAGAGAGCAGGCAGATGATGCAGAGTTGATAGAATCACAGATGATGATGTTTTTCTTGCACTGAAGTTGTATACATTTAGATGAATAGTTTTGGAGTGACAGGGTCTGCCTAAGATAGAACAAGAGAAATGTTGTCAAATTATTAAAACTATTGAGATGAGTGTTGAGTACCACTTGAACTGGAGTAGAATCTAAGGTTAGTATGGTATAGGTAAGGTGAGTAAGGAGGGACACACAGGAAGAGATAAGTGCCAAGGAGTTAATGTGTGGCAACTCCTTTTCCTCCTGTCTTTTTCTTTAAAACCAAGTTCTCTAGCTTCACCTGGCAGTAATAATTATCATCTGCATTTATTCCTCTTCTGAGAACTCATCCTTTACTTAACTGCACTTAAGCCTTCCAATTTACAAAGATACTTTACTAAACAATTGGCTTTCTAAATTTCTTTGCATGAGTATAATGCTTAGTCATAGCACATAATTGGTTAGAATGTAAACAAACACACATTGTAAATCCATTGAAAAGATTTTGAGCCTGATTGAATATAAAGGGTCATAATGATGAATGGAGGTACAATCAAATCATCCTTTATGGGATTGGGAGGAGAAAGGTTTTGAAAATATTTGGGATTTTGCTTCAGAAAATTTCTGAAATAATAAAACAATGCAAAGTCACAAACTTAAATGAGAATAGACTCTGGTCACAGCTCAAATTATGCATTTTTTAAACATTATTTACATAAATCAAAATAGAATTCCTTCAGAATATCAAACCTCTGTGGAAATGAAACTGTGACATTCTTTGAATGCTTCTGTGTTCTGATAATGAGCAGACTGCCTCCCAGCAAAGAAAGTGAGTCAGAAACGGAAGCTAGACAGAAAGTACTTCAGGTCACACTAAAAGAGGGATTTTGGGGCAAGAAAAAGAAAGGAAAAGGACAAAAGAGAAAAAAAAACCAAACCTCCCCTAAAACTCACAAAACAAGAGTAGAACAAGAAGCCAGGATTTATTCTTTCTGATTACTAACAATTCCCTTTTTTTGCCATGTCTCCATCTTATTTAGATTCCCATGAAGAGGCCTACTGCAGAGGGTCTGTCTTTTTTTCATAGATGATACTTTGCTCCTGTTTTTTGAGCCTTAGTCTTTGTCTGACTGATGGAGAAGTAGCAAAGGACTCACAAGGTTTGGAAGCAGCACTCCTGATATTATTTGTATTAAGAACACTCTTAGAAGCCTCCACTCTTCTCACCAGGTACATCAGTGCTGAATGCAGAGAAGCACCTCTTACATCAACTGCCCTTTATAGTTTTTGTCCTTTGGAAACACTATATACAAAGGTGACACAGAAAGGGAAAAACAAGAAGGTTAAATTAATTCCTAGTGGAATTTTCAGGTTCAAGGAGTCTTATCCATAATTAATTTGATGTCTCTTTTACATATAAAGTACTCATCAATGTGTACACAGTGTAAAAGTTGCAAAGATAATCTTTTGGACGGTAAAAAAACATGCTACCAGTGAAACACTCCACTAATATCTATCCGAGACCTTGAAATAATTTTCTTATTATTTTCAAATGTTATAATTTGTTCACACACTAGCTTTCAAGTGGTCTTTAATATCTGAAAAAGCTAAATGGATTTTTAAAATCTGTTGTCTATAGTAACAATAATCAGAGCTATCAACATTTTGAGCTGGTACGCTGTTGATGTTTAACCCCAGCCAGCAGCGAAGCCCCAGGCAGCCACTTGGTCACTTGCGCACCAGAGGGATCAGCAGAAAACTGGAAGGGTAAAACCTACAAAAATCATGGGTTGAGAAAAAGGTAGTTTAATGGGGAAAGCAAAAGCTGCACAGACAAGCAAAGCTAATCAAGCAATTAAGTCACCTCTTCTGGGAAGGCAGGTGTTCAGCATCTCAGAGAGCAGGCGGCCCATCACACATAACAGTGCTGGGGAAGACAAATCCAACACTTCAAATGTCCTCTCCTTCTTTTCTCCAGTTTATATACTGAGCATGATGCCATGTGGTCTGGAATATCCCTTCTGTCAATTAGGATCACAGCTGTGTTTCCTCCCAGAAAGTGTCTTGGCTCTGTGTAAGGCCTGCGCAGCAATAACAATAAAATCTCTATATTATCAACCCTGTGTTCAGCCCCATACCAGTTACCATGAAAGAAATTAACTCTATCCCAGCTGAAACCAGCGCATACAGTTAGCTTCCTACTAAGGATCAGTCAATCACCACCTTCAAAGCAAATAATGAACGTGATTATTTATCATCATTTTGCATCATTGGCAGAAATTGTTAATAATGGCTTTTATAATCAGGATATATCCATAGAGTTTGATATCTAGTTCAAAGAAAAGGAACCCAGCGTTCTAGAATTGGTATTGCACAATCATAGCATATTATATTTATATTTACTTATGCATTATATATTTATACATGTTTATTAAGAAATATGGCTGATTTTCTTCTCAGACTTCCATGCACATATACCAGAAAAATATGGAAAATATATTTGTATATATTCCTCAATAACTGTGAGGAATCAAACTTGTCTTCCCTGTTGCTGCTTTTTATTGGCTCAATTTATTACATTTCGGACCATGATCTTTCATTTTGATGGTTATAATAGCAGATCAAGAAGATTTATATACATCTGAAATAACCATGAAGGGCTTTAATATTCACTTTTCCTTTTAGCTGCAAAAGGTGCAAACTATCAGACCAGTTTTCTGTTACACTTGTCTCCCTGGGGTGACTAAGGAATATTTATTCTTCCTTCACTGTGCAAATTAGAATGAGACTTCTGAGAATGTTCTGGGAGAACTCTGAACTTCTCCCTTCTCTTGTCCTTGGTCTTGTTTGCCTTCAGCTTTTTTTTTTTGTTTTTTTGTTTTTTTTTTTTTTTTTGTTTGATTTCATTTCCCCACTCTGTTTCCTAAGAGCTGTATTTCAAACCAGTCAATGGGAATTTTCTAAAGGTATGCACTAACTTTGGCTGGCTCCATTCCAACTCACTCTCTCCTTGGGATATTATATTTCTGCTATTTTAATTTACATTATTTATAGCACTTCACTTCTGGTATTTAAAAACATGTTAAAAAAAAAAGGCAGAGGTGCTACCTCTCCTTAGGTCATTGTCTGTGTCCATCTGCTTTTACTTCCCATTGTTCCTCAAATGGTCTCATGCAAGGTCTCCAGAGGCTCCTGATGGGAGAGATGGGAAGAAAATAAGAGTTTTGTGATTCTTCTAAAGGTGCAAGTGTTGTCCATAAATATTGAGGTAAAAAAGGGCTAGAAATCAACACAGACATTTCTTGCTCCTTATGATGCATGACATTAACTAACAATATCTTTTCACTTGCTTCATGAATGTTTGGGTTTTTTTTTCTGGAACTCCTTCTCTATTACTTTTTTAAATGAAAATATAGTAGGAGTTTAAATACAGGACTTTCTTAACTAATTTATCATTTCTGTTTCTTTGTCATTCCTTGGCATTGCATTCATTTATAACATGTGGCTGTAATTTTAATTTCAAATAGATCTGATAAAAGTGTGTGAAGGAAGGAAGCATTTGCAGAGAAATGGTCGTGAAACAAGCCCTAAATAAATACAGTCTGAAAACATGATTTGAATCCTGTTCCAAATATATTTGGTAGCTTCAGTATGCCATCATGCATATCCTGCTTACCCCCCTCCAGTGACATAACAGGAAAAAGTTGCCAATAGAGTGAGAACATATTTCTGTAATTTGCAGGTCAGGCCACAGAAGAATTGCTGTGAAACTTGGTCTTTAATGTGGATACTAGTCAGCCAAATATTTATACACATGCTGGATATTATAGGTGTCCTTAAACTCAAATTTATTCAATGAAGTTCTTACTTTGAACTGACAGTCTGACTAACAAAGGAGCAAGTTTATATTTTCTGATGTGAAGTGTCAGTACAGTTGGGCTGTAGTCCTATTCTTTCATTGCTGAAATTTTCAGGAGAAAAGTAGATTAAAAAAAAAGCCCAAACAACTTTGACTGACCTGAATGACACTCAGATTCTGAAATCTGAATGACAGATTCTGAAATCAGGGAATCACAGAATAACCTGAGCTGAAAGGGACCCTCAAGGATCTCAAGTCCAACTCCTGGCCTAGCACAGGACAACCCTAAGAAATACAACATGTGCTTGAATCGTCCAAATGCTTCTTGAACTAAGACAGGCCTGATACCAAAGCTGCTTCCCTGAGGATCCTGTTCCAGTGCCCAACCATCCTTTGTGTGAAGAACCTTCTCCTGATATCCATTCTAAACCTCTTCTGACTCTGCTCTAGGCCATTCCCTTGGGTCCTTTCACCAGTCTCCGGAGAGAATGGAGCATTGACTGCCCCTTCACTTTCTCCCATGAGGAAGCTTTAGACTATGATGAGCTTTTACCTCAGTTTACCCTTCCCCAGGCTAAACAGACCAAATTGCCTCAGCCACTCCTGGCTTCCCAGACACTACTGACTCCTATTCATCTTCCCATCATCCAGAACTCCAAGGTCACTTTTTGTGGATCTGCCCTCCAGTCTCTTGTGTACGAGTCTTTATGTACATTTCCCACATAAGGATGTATGGATGTGCTTGAAAAGTAATTAAAATGACAAATGATTTAGAGGAAAATAATATGATATTACTAATAGTGGTGAAAATTTGAGAAATCCTATTTCCAGTAGTAACTGGTTAGATGATAGAAATGACTGTCTACATTTTATGACCTAAGTCTGTTGATAAGTGGAAGGATTTTTAAAATCTCTGTCATTCTAAGTAGCTTTCATGCTATACTCAGCTGTTCATAGGGTGTTTGACCATGTGTGCGTGCATTACTATTGTTAAACTTTAAAACGTAAAAATAATTAATCATATTCATTTTCCTCAGATTCCTTTTAATCTATCTGGCATTTTTGAGCATCGTGTGTCTTTTGAATGTCAAATACCTGCACCTGGTAAACCAAATACAGTGATGTGCTGTACTTTCACTGCCTTCTAAAATCAAATGAACTTTGTTTTGAAACCTCTCTGCCACAGAATCCCTTCATTTATCTTCAAATAAAATCATATTATTTTATTTCTGTCATATATTCCTACTAATGCTATTATAGCCTGACTTCATGCCTGCAAGCCAAGCAGAGATAGATTGCATTAGGACCCTAAGCCATTACAGTATGCACTCCCCCAGCACAGAGTCCTGCTGAGTGAGCTTGCCATTTTGTGGGACTGAGCTCCTGCTAACAGAATCCTAATGCCCTTAGCACTGCAGAAGTCCTTCCTTACCCTTTGGCTCAGGGTGGGGCTTCCCATATTCCAGGAAGGAGATCTGCTAAGTGTGGTCAGAAAATTTCCCTTTTGCCTCTTTGGTTCTTATTTTGGCACGAAGTGCTAACAGTCTGAGGCTGTACTGCCTCAGATTTAGCATTATTTGAAGAAGAATTGAGCATTAGTTGAGGAAACAGGCTTTGTTTTGCTGTCAGCAGCTCAGCTTTGCAGTTCTAAAGTTCCTACACCTTTCCTGTTACAGAAATAAACAGGAAATAAGCAAAATTTCTTGAGACACAAAGCAAGACAGGTCTGGAATGCTACCAAGTTTCTTTGAAGACTGTTCTGGTATCATCACAAGTCAAGCAGGTGAAAGGCCAGCTTGTCTTAACATGAATCTTTTCTTGGAAATAAGGAATAAAGGAAGATGTACACTCAGTGGAAGCGAAGTGGGGTGATATGACAAGAATACAGGTGTGTTCCTCGTCACAGTAGGGAGAAAATTTGCATGGCCAAGGCTGAACTGGAGTAGAAACTGGCTGAAAATGTGGGGGATAATAAAAGAGTTTTTTCAAATGTATTAATAGCAAAAGGAAGTGTAAAAATAACATCAGCTTATTATGGGATGAAGATTGTCACCTTACAAACAGGGACAGAGACACGGCATTCTTCGTCTTCAATACTCATGACAAAACAAGGGGGTCTCAGTGCCCTGAGCTGGAGGATCGTGACTGTGAGGAAATGTGTAACTCCCATCAACCCTGAAACTGTGAAGAATCAGCTGCAGCTAAACCCCTACAAATCTATAGGGCCTGATGGAATTCATTCGAGAATCCTCAGAGAGATGGTGGATATCATTGCAAAAACCTCTCATTATTTTTGAGTCATTTTGGGAATCTGGAGATGTCCAACTGTCTGGAAGCTGGTGAATGCTTTGCTTATTTTCAAGAAGGGCAAATTTCAAGAAGGCCCAGAAACCACAGGCCTGTAAGTCTCACTTCAGTGCCTGATAAAGTTATGGAGAAGATTATTGTGGGAGGCCTTGAAAAACATTTGAAAGGCAATGCAGTCCTTGGTCACACTCAACACAGCTTCATGAGCGTGAATCCTTTTATCAAATCTTACGTCCTTTTTTGACAAAGCAATACACTTGTTAATCAAGGGAAGCCAGCTGATGTGATCTTTTGGGGTTTCAGTAAACTTTTCATTGATGTCTCTTACCGTATCCTTCTGGACAAAATGTCCAGCACACAGCTGGAAAACACCCGTGATGGGTGAGCAACTGGCTCAGGGTCAGACACAAAGGGTTACAGTGACTGGGGTGACATCACTTGTGTCACAAGTGGGGTTCCCCAGGACTCCATCCTCGGCCCTGTGCTCTTGGGCATTTTCATAAATGACTTGGATGCAGGACTGGAAGGGACACTAATTAGTTCCCAGATGATGGAATCGGGAGGAGCTGCAGAGGGGGCCCTGCAGATACCCCAGCAGATTAAAGAGGTTGGCCTTCACCAACCACTGAAATCCTACAAGGCAAGTGCCAGATTCTGCACCTGGGAAGGGCACCTGAATGCATGACAGACTGGGATGAGGCTGGAGAGAGTGCCATGAAAGGGCCCTGGGGATCCTGGTCCATGGCTGAATGGGCAGCAGTGCCCTGGCAGCCAGGAGGATCCACCCTGTCCTGGGGCACCAGCACAGCATCGGAGCCGCACGGGGGGATGTCCCGCTCTGCTCTGGCTGGGGAGCCTCACTCGATGCTGGGGACAGTTTTGGGTGCCACAGATTAAAAAAGACATTAAACTACTAGAGAGAGTCCAAAGGAGAGGAACAAAGATGGTGAAGGGCCTTGAGGGGAAGCCGTGTGAGGAGCAGCTGAGGGCACTTGGTGTGTTCAGCCTGGAGGAGACTGAGGGGAGCCCTCAGTGCAGGGACAACTTCCTTGTGAGGGGAAGAGGAGGGGCAGACACTGATCTCTGCTCTCTGGTGACCAGTGACAGAATCCAAGGGAATGGCCTGAGTTCTGTCTGGGGATATTTAAATTGGATATTAGAAAAAGGTTTTTTTTTTACCCAAAGGATTCCAGATATGCACTGGAACAGGCTCCCCAGGGCAGCAGTGACAGCACCAAGCCTGACAGAGTTCAAGAAGCATTTAGACAATGCTCTTGTGATTCTTGGGAATCGTTCTGTGCAGGGCCAAGGGTTGGACTCAGTGATCCTTGTGGGTCCCTTCTAACTCAGTGTTTTTTGTGATACTGTGATCTTTTTGCTTGAAGACTTAGTCTTGAGGTGCACAGAGGCAGCAGCAGAAATTTCTGCTACTGGGTGATGGATCCAGGGGTAAAGCAGTGTTCCTGGATTCAGGGAAACTCAACAGGGAACACAGAGCACACCAGAAGCTGTCAGCTCTAACAACTTCCCCAGGGTAGAGGAGACCAGGAAGGGCAAACAGAATCAAGAGGGTGCAGTGCACGAGAGCATGTGAGGAGGTCCCCACACTCTGCCCGTAGTGACACAAATCAGGGAAGTGCTGCAGGTCCCATGAGGATGATGAACACTCATCTCAGAGTTAAAACCAGTGTTTCTACAGAGACAGCCCCTGAGAGATCTTATGCTTACACTCAGATGGAGTAGGTAAGGCACGAGCCAGTGGGTAGTAACAAGTGCACAGATCTTTCTCCTAGAGAAAAGACAATTACCTGCAAAAAATGTGCTCAGGTTGGTATCTGTTGCATCAGCTGTCTGAGCTGAAGGAAAAAAATGTGTGATATTAGACAGGCTAAGATGGGGATAGATAAGTGGTTTCAGGACCATTTTCCTGTGAGGAACACCACTGAAAACGCAGCAAATTATGACCCACACAAAGAGGATTCTGCTTTAGTCTCCACCCTTTGTTTTTAAACAATAAAAAACAGATTGTTAAAGATCTGTGAAGATTTAACCCATAAGCAATGTCTCCATGGAGAAACTGTACCAGAAGCACACAGAGTATAGTGCCAAATGGAACAAGGGCATACAGCAGGTGACTCTTACCACACACTGGGGTGTGCATCTGCTGGCCTGGCAGGGAGTCCTGCCTTCCAGGAGATAAGGCCCAAGAAGTTTTGACTACAAATCAATGGACCCTGAAAATATCCACTAGAGGGTGTTAAGAGAGCTGACTTCATTGCGAGGCCACTCTCCATAATCTTACAGATATCAAAGAGATTGAGGGATGTCTGAGAAGAATGGGAGAATGCTAATGTCACCTCCATTAACAAGAAGGGCTTAGAGGAGGATCCAGGAAATTATAGACTCATGCCTTGCTTCAGTCTCTGGGAAAGTTGTAGAATGAACCTTCCTGGGGACTATCACAATCAGATGAAGCACATGACTGGGAAAAGCCAATATGGATTCACCAAGAACAAATTGTGAATGACAAACCTGATTGTCCTCTATGAGTAACCTGATCAGCTGACATGGGACGAGCAGCAGACATGGTCTACCTGGATTTCTCCAAGGGTTTTGGCATGCTTTGTTCCTGCCTCCTCCCAGAAAAAGTGACATGTTATTAGAGTGCAGTGAAGTGGCCCCTGCAGTGGGTGGTGAACTGGCTGACAGGCAGCGTGCAGAGGATGGTGCTGCATCGCTCCTTTTCACCAACAACCTGTCACACATCCCCAGGGATCAGCTTTGGGCCCAGTACAGCTTCATTTCTTCATCAGTGCTCTATGGTGAGATCCTGATAAACCATGATAAAGTTTGCTGATGATACCAAACTGTGTGGGGAAGTGGACACTTTGTAAAGAACACTCATCTGCCGGAAGACCTTTTCACATGGAGTTGCATAAAAAAGAGCCTAATTGGCACAAGTTACTCCTGGGGAGATTCCAACTGGACACAAGAAGAAAATTTTTCACAGTGACAACAATCAGCTATTGGAATGACCTCCCTAGGGAAGTGGTGGGTTCCCCAGTGTTGAACACTTTAAAGATTCATGTGAGCAGAGTGCTGGGCCATCTTGTCTAGACCATGCTTTAACCAAGATGGACTGGATCCCATGATTCTTGGGCTCTCCTTCAGACTGGGTATTCTCAAAAGGAATAATCAAGTGCATAGCATGTTTCAAATTTCTGCTAATGTCTTCAGAGAAGCACATTCAATTATTGGAAATATCTTTGTATGGAAATATCTTTATATGGAAATATGTTTATATGTATTATTGGAAATATATTTATATGTATCTTTCTAGATTTATACTGTATTGGTAAGAGAAAATACATATTGCATGATAATTGTAGTTAACTACTCCATGTCCTTATGTTGGGGGCCCCAGAGATGGATGCAGTACTCCAGGTGAAGTTTCATGAGGACAGATGGGAAGCATTACCTCCTGTCACCTGTCTGTTTTGATGCATATTCAAAATTTTGATATAAGTGAACACCTTTTGTTTATAGCAGTAAATTATAATAGTTTAAAGTATTTTTTAGTTTTGAGGGTGTTTGCCCCATCATTTAGATGCAATTTTGGTTTTACTAAATTAATTGATTTAATTAATGAGCTGTGAGTTTCCTTAATATAGAGTAAATTAAATGGAATAATTCTCAGTCTGACATGTCATAGGTTATGTTTGCAAACTGATAAAGAGAATAAAGTGTTGAAGTCTTGTATTTTCTGTGT
>VKON01000205.1:159177-192680 GCA_009741485.1 Malurus cyaneus samueli
TTTACTTAAGATCTTCAATATACTGTGGTAAATCAACTTTACATTTCACAAAATTAATTAATTAGACTTTTTAAATTACAGATTGGTTCATACATTTTCCAGTTTCATGTCAGCACAAAGACGAAAATATAATTCTTGTGAACTGATTTCTACTATTTCCCAGTGCAACAGGACAAGAAAATCCTATGAGAAGAAAACCCCAACTGACAAGATTTCCTTTCACCTGATTTGATCTAGGATTATATTTTGTAGTGTTATGTCATACTTGCAAATATCTTTGAATTATATAGCTGCAAAAAGTAGCAATATGTATTTAGCATGTATCTTGGAGAATTAAAATTTTGAAACACTAGTATGTTACTGACACAACTGATGTTCAGAAAAGTGGAACTTTCTTCTAGATGAGGCAATCTTTAACATTCTCTGTTAATTACTTGGACGCAGTGACTAATTACATGTCCCGCTACATACTAAATAAGAAAGTCACTCAACTTTTTGCCTCAATTTTAATTTTTTTATCCCTCAAAAAGAATTTGCAATGTTGCCAAATAAGTTTACCTCAATGTCTGAAAAAAACAAACTTCTGTATTCTCAGACAATATAGGCTTTTTGGATCATGATCTATAGACTGATCTCGATAAAAATAGGCAGAAATTTTGGACTACAGATTTTCCAATGCCGATACATATTTTTTGGAGGTCCATGCTCTGCATTTCTTATGCAAGTCTCTGACATTGCTTCCTGTCACTATTTTTCTTTCAGTGCAACTTCAAAAGTGAAGTCGAACACCACTTCCAGAAAGAATAATTCTCTGGGGGAATCTCTGCAGAATTTATGTCTGGTGGAGTTAAGCAGTTACTCTACCTCTTTTTAAACTACGAGATGAGCAAATTGAGTTCCCTTTTACCCTCTGAAGGTATAACTGACTGGAACAACTCTTCATTTATGAGCTGAATTTCAGCCAAGAAGAAATGAGTAAATCTTCAATTCTGATTAGTACACTTGTGATAATTCCTCTTGTGGTGAGAGCTGAGTGAGCTGAGAGCCATCTTTCAGTCCTACTTATTGATGAGCACATTAAAATTTTCAATAATATAGGGTATTTTAAACTCTTGACCACTTATGCTGCCTTTTAAAGGCCTCATGAGTCACCCAGGAAGCTTCCATGTTGAAAACACACATTCACATTGATTAGATACTTTCAGATGGCCCTTATAAGGAAATCTAAATAGGTTATGTGGCCGAAAGATCTATAGTTCTTGCACAAGGTGCTAATGAAGAACTGGATTTTCTCTAGGACAGACACAGCTGTGCACAGGAGTGGGAGGGAATGATGTCCCACTTGCCCATCCCTTAAGAGCATTGTGGCTCTGGACACCTGTGACAAATTAATCAAAGTCCTAATGAACAATATTCTTCCCCCTTCAGCAAATGGATAGGGAACACATAAATGGCTCTATGTAACAAGCAGGCTCTCCAAGTGAAATTCAAGCAGTAATCTACAATCTCTGAAAGGGTTTAAACCATCTAAACAATCTTCTCTCTCCTGAATAGCTGCCAGATCTGGAGTGGTATTGTGGGGGAAAAGAAGAACAAAAACAGCAAAACAGCCAAACCAAAAACAAAACAACTCACTCTACTCCCCCTACTCCATCCCTTGGAAAAAAAAAAAAAGTTTTAAAGATTAAATTGCATCATTATATTTCTTGCTTAAAGTACGACAGTCTTTTTCCCTTCCCGTTAATATCATAAATGTATGGGGAAAACTATTGATATTTTCATTTTCTAGATGAACCATAGCCCCTTAAGTTCCTATTTAGTTCCCCCTGAACTGGAATTGATCCTTAATGGGGTATTATTTGGCTTAAAACTGCTATTTTTAAGCCTTGAAGTCTGTAAGGGTATGTAATAATGGGAAACACAAATGCTAATCCAAAAGTTTAAGATAAGGCCTAATATCGTTAAAGAAAGCATTCTACAACTGTTTAATCCATGGCTTGATATTTTTATATAATTGACATGCTAAAAATTACTGAAAATAGTCCAACAAGAATATTCAAAATATATACATGCAAATATTCAAAAAAAGATCCTGTTTACTAGAAACAGAGGACTAAAATTTTCTGGATTTAAATTTTCATTGAGAGTTTAGATTTTAGTAAAAAGAGAATAATTTTATTGAATGACGTTTATATGGCAAAGCAAAAGTCTAGCCTTCTTCAAGTTTATATTTTTCATTTCCTACCTTCTAACATGTCAGAAAGTCACTTTCAGAGACTGCTGTGTTGTTTACCAATCAAAATTCATTTGAATAATCTATTTTAAAAATTCTGTTGTGCTCTATATCGTCTTCTTGTTACTGTTATACCTTATAGTGGATCATCAAAGAGGGTAAATCTCTATCCCTACATAGGACAGAAGTTAGTCATGTCTCAAGAAGCTTGGCAAAACAGAAGCAAGTTTAACTGAGTAAATTAATGTATTAAAAGCTAAACTAAATGGCATAAATGGCATACTATACAGTCACTGAAGGGAAGCAATGGGTGTATCTAGGATGTTAAAGGGGAAGTGTAGAAAAGAACTTGGATGTCAACAATAATAATATTTTTCTTTATTAAAAATGTGTGTTCTTGCTGTTATTGAGTATTTTACACTTGTGGCAGAGAGGAAAGGAGTATTTTTTTAAATGCTTGATCTTTTCTTCAGCTGCAGTAATCTTCCTGACCTCTGTAGTGCCAGTGATCTAGAGCTGTCAGGCTCATTCCAAGCAAGGAGGAAGTTCAAAACATTGAATCACAGCCCATGTCAAATATTGAGCACCAGCAAAAAAGCCATTTATGAATTAGTTCAAGCTCAATTATTATGCAGACATTATTTGGCATACAATTATGAATAATAAACATATCCTAGAAAATTTCAATTTATTCACAGATTTCATCATTTACAAACAGAATACAAAAGCAACACTTCTCACACACTTTTTAAAATTTTCACAACATGCTCAATTTACAATGTGTGCCAACACTGTCTAGCTAAAACAAAACTCTTATTAAATAATCCTCAAGATTAAACCTTTTCATGGTTTTTTTTTCTTCTTTATTTACATATAACATGGCAACATTTTTTAAAGTACATGCTGTTATGTAGTCATTTAAGACTGGAACTGAGGAGAGAATGATTGCTTTGTTCCATGGGCTTGAGTGAAGAAATTTACCATTTTTCTTCATAAGGAAATCTTTTCAGTTAAAATAATATTGAAACCACAGTAAGGATTTTTTTTTTCTAGATAAGGTAATTTTCCATTTCAGTCTTCTTTTCACAAACAGCCATATGTATTCAATGTGCTTTATCAGTGATCCATCAGTGTACTGATCCTCTGAACAGGACATGACACAAAACAATTTTGTAGTAATATTTATTTTAGACACAGGAGTAAACTCTTGCCCACTATAGCATGCCATACTGCTCAAAAGAATATTACATTTTAGAACAAATAATGTTTCAAAAAATACCTTGATGAGTGAGCCCACAGGACTCTCATGAAATTTAACAAGACCAAGCGTAATGTGCTGAACCTGTGGTAGCGTAACTCCTGACTGGGGGATGAACAGATCCAGAACAGCGGAGCCTAAAAAGACTTGAGCGTGCTGGTGAATAAGAGGCTGGACATGACCTGCAATGTGTCCTTGCAGCTCAGAAAGCTAATTGCATCCTGGCCTGCATCCAAAGCAGCGTGGCCAGCAGGGTGAGAGAGGGGATTCCGCCCCTCTGCTCTGTTGTTGTGAGACCCTGCCTGCAATGCTGCATCCAGCTCTGAGATCCCCAGCACAGGAAGGACAAGGACCTGTAGGAGTGAGTCCAGAGCAGGGCCACCAAACTGATAAGAGGAATGAAACACCTCTCCTGTGAGGAAAGGCTTAGAGAATTGGGATTGTTCAGCCCAGAAAAATGAAGGCTCCGGGATCACCTAATTCCTGTACCTGAAGGGAGCCTGCAAGAAGGATGAAGATGGACTTGTAACAAGGGCATGTAGTGACAAGAAAAAACCTACTGAAGGAGAGTAGGTTTAGACTGGATATTAGGAAGAAATTTTTCACTGTGAGGTGGTCAGGCACTGGAACAGGTAGTTAGAGAAGCTGGGGATGTGACATCCCTGGAAGTGTTCAAGACCAGGTTGGATAGAGCTCCGAGCAACTTGGTCTAGTGGAAGGTGTCCCCGCTCATGAATGGCAGGAGGATTGCAACTGGATGATCTATAAAGGTCCCTTCCAATCTAGGTCATTCCATGATTCCATCATTCCAGTTCTATTCGACTCATTGTTATGCTGGAAATTGCTCAGCCTCTAGAAATGAACCTCTCCATGAGACTAACAAGCTCCCAGACTTCAAGGTTCTTGTAGGCTATACTGATCCACCACTCCCAACATGAGAAGGAACTTCTGCAGCAACTTAAAAATTCCTACACCAACATTTTTACGATTAGCAACACCATTTGTTGTAAAGAAACTAAAAAACCCATAGAGTAGGAACTATAAAGACCAGAAGACACTATGAACAGAATAGCCTGTTTCAGTTTTAAAACTGAACCTTTCCCTCCAAAGAAAAACACGTTGAATTTTTTTATTACTTTCTCTCTAGTCATTAATACAGACTTTGTAATTTGTTCTCTAGAGCAGTGAACAGATGGCATTTGAATCTAGTCTAAGCTGGTTTAACTAATTTCTGCCAATCAGGAGGGCCCATTTCCTTCAGTTATGATAAGCAGTAATGATAAGAAGGTAACCTTCTAATTGACTGTGACATACAGACATCCTAATACTTTTATCTCTTTCTGCTCAGAGATTTTTCTCAAGACATATTTCTCCTAGGTTTTATTCAGCACTAAAAGAACAGTAAATGCATTTAGTTATTTGTCTTATTAACTATTTACAATGTGACTGAAAAATAACTGGTTTTTTTTTTCTAAAATGAAGATGTTTTGTTTCTACAATTACCTTTTCAGTTTCAGCTGTGCACAAACTTTGGGAGAGAAGTGGGTGTGTGAGTAAACAGTCTTCCATTGCCTAGTGGTTATGGCATTCATGTAAACATGGAGGTCTCCTGGGGTAAACTTCTGCTCCCACTACCATTTATGGTTTTTGTGTTTGGTTGTTTTTCCTCAGTGGCTGTGTCACTTGAAATACACAAGAGAGTCTGAGGGCAGGGATCAGAGGTCTTCCACTTCTCACACCAAAACCCTCCAGTTTAAAGTGTAACACTCACTGGTTGACTTTCTGTCTGCTAAATTCTGAATGCTGGTATGCAGATTAACAAATAAAAGAAGACAGGTGGGGACCAAGCTTCCAAACACAACTGCTATTATTTGGTGCATCAGATATGTTTATGTCACAGAAAAAAAGCTGAGGTCTTTGTTCCTATCAAAAGCATTTTATCAGAAGAAGAATCAGGACTTCAGATCTGGGTCATCAATCGAACTTGGGCTTGCAGAACTAAGTAATGGCTGAGGGCAGGATTTTTCAAAACTAGATTTTGGACACAGTCAAGCCCTTTCCTACATCTTGCCGTTAGCTGGGCATAAAATAGAATTGAATCATGAAGAGATATATCATTAATTTGAAAAATTTTGTTATTGACCATTTTCTCAGCTGTAAAGTGGCCAATGCCTTAGAGACTCTGAGGTTTTCACAAAGTTTTAAAGGCAAATTAAACACACTGGCTATGGGCATGATCCTTTCAAAATCCCAATTTTTTTAATTAAGTCTCCAAGAAAGGAAAAAATCAATTATGAGCATGTTCCTTGGAAAATACTTTAATATATATATATATATATTATATATATATATATATATATATTATATATTGTATGTTGCTAAATTCACTATTTTTGTCAGCTTAAATTGCCTTTTACACTGTCCTGGTATGCTAATGATGTCTCTTCCTAACGCTTCTCATTATTTAAATTACTCTCTTCTTTGTCCTTTGCATGCTTGTGTATATTGTTTGATGCTCTTTCCTACCATACTACCTGTAACATGCTATATTCTATTTTTTAATAAATTAAAAATAAAAGGTTATTTTGATCTAGAGCTTTAGCTATCAATAATGGAATACCTAAAGAACAAATTTTTAGGCCAGTTTTGTGCATTCCTCCTTTCCAGGAAGAATATAGTAAGATGCATCTTATCTGTACAATTGCATTCATGCAGTGATGGATTTTATTACTTCCTCCTCTGGAATTGTGCCATTATGCACATCATGATCTTAAAAGATCTCAATAAACAGAGCTTTTGAGAGAACAAACAGGAAATGCTCAGAATCAGTCCCTTCAATGTAAATTGTCATATTGCAAGGACTTAATAGTACTATGGGAATTAATTAGTTTTTTTTCTTTATTTCCTTAACTAGAAAACTTTGCTTATTTGTAATCATTTCAGGCTGTTTCTGTATAAAAATAAGGCACCATATTAAATGCTTTGGTTGGTGTAGGTTATTTGTTTCATTTTTCCAAATGCTCCATTCTGATGTTTGAGATTTTTGCTTGTTTATCATTATTCACATAATCTTGAAAGAAGTGCTGTTGTGAGTTACATTGCACATTTCTTATGCAGCTCTAACTATGTTGATCTTAATGTTGTCCTAATCTGGCTCACTTTCCTAGAACCTTATTATCATCCCAGAATAGGAAGAGTATTTATCATGCATGCTCACACAAGAAAGAAAAATCACTAACTGATTTGACAAATTAAGTGTATATTCATTGTGTCCAGTTCCATAGTACGTTATATATTAGGGAAAAGTTAATATTTTATAAACCTTGTTAGAGAGGATCACTCACTCTTTCTCAGTTTAGAAAAATAGGAAATCAGACGTTTGCTACACAGTTCAGGCATTCATTTTTGTGTGTTTTATATCTGTGTATATGTTTGTGTCTCTGTCCACAAATATGTATTTGTATGGAGAGAGATGCTGGTAGATAGATAGATAGATAGATAGATAGATAGATAGATAGATAGATAGATAGATAGATAGATAGATAGATAGATAGATACATAGATGCATAGATACATAGATAGATACCAGCATTTCAAAGCATGCAAACACAGTTCACTGCGTATTGCTATACTGATATGGAGTACACATACTATATAGATATTGCACTGCTTCCAAATAATATTTGTCATGTTCCAGATGCTTGAAATGACAGTCTTTGTGTATAATATGTCTCCAGCACAATTTAGACTACCATACGCTCATTTGCCCTCAAGTGGGCCTATTTAAAGTATAATTGACTGCCCTGGCAATTATTGTGAATAGCAGCTGTCTACTGGTAAAAAAAGAGGCATATATATAATGACAGAGAAAGGATCAAATACAAGCAATAGAAAAAGAACATAAAGAAAATATCTATATAAGGTATTTTAAACCAGATTTTATAGTGGAAAGCCACAAGGCCTATTAGCCATTTCCAATTAAGGACTATCAAAAAATAAAAGAAAGTACTCAACTATTTATGAAAGGCAGCTGGGTCTACCCTAAATATAAAACTGGAAAAAGTTTATTTGTTCGAAAATTGTTACAGCTACCCCACTTCATTTATTTTCATTAACTGTGTTAGGTTTTGATGAAACCTTTGTTGTATCATGTAC
Organism: Malurus cyaneus samueli; assembly: GCA_009741485.1. Lineage (NCBI taxonomy): Eukaryota > Metazoa > Chordata > Aves > Passeriformes > Maluridae > Malurus > Malurus cyaneus. The sequence continues at coordinate 166,824 of VKON01000205.1, forward strand.
CTTCTGTTTCAGACAAAAACACCTTGCTTTGTTTTTCTCCTAAATAGCTACATAATTAGATGGATTATTTCATGTGTCTGTGCCGTGTGTTTGCTGAAGAGAACAAGCCAGATAAATTAGCACTTAGCAGAACACACAATAGCACATAATATGCCCTTGTGTTTCATATAAAGCTTTATTTGTCATTCACGGGTGGTTGGCAAAACTGACTTTGCTTTTGAAAATGACAGGTGGTACTCTGGTGCTTTCTGTATGAAAAAGAGAAACAACCTTCACCAAAACAGTGTCTCTCAATAGCTCCTGTGATTTAGTATTCAACCCTGGGCTTGTGTTTCCTCTAAACTTTTGTTTCATTTGCATCTCTGAGGTCTGACATCACCAAGCCAGTTTAATAGTTGAGATTCTATGCCACAAGTTACATTGAGTCCCAAAAAGACCTTCTTTCCTCGAGGCCTGATTATAAGACAGGTGAAGTTCAGTATATTTCAATAAGCTCTGCATTCCATGTCAGGAATCAATAGCCCTCCTCCTTTCTTTAGGGGTTATTAAATTGCAGCTGTAACATTAGCCTTCTTTATCTAATTGATTGTCTTTTCACAGGGCTGAGAAAATCAATAGCAGTCAATGGGACTGCCCTGTTTTTCCTTAATAGATGTTTTCTCCTAATTGGCTTCCTGGGTGGCTTCAGTGAGCTCAGTATGTTTTCAGAAGTCCACAATATGTTGCAGTTCTTGTAAACTATTTCACCATGTGCAACGGTTATTGATTTTATAATGAAATCTAGAAAATTCAATAGCAATCAGGAATATAGATCAGGATTCCTAGGTACGTTAAAGCAAAGGGCAAACTCAGTTTGCTACCACTTCAAGCTGTGATCCAATTAAATATGTCATTAAAGTATTATGCTAGCTAAATACTTTCTAAAAAGACAGTTGGTCATTCTTCAAAATTTCATAGAGAAGAAAAGCAATCAAAAGATTTTAAAGTTTTTTAACCATGATGTCCAAATTACAGTTAGGTTCAAACAGCATATTAAAGTAAGACTATATAACATCTTCAAAACGGCTGGTTGTTTAATTTTGTCCATATTGACCACTTGAAATATTCATTCAAATAAGATACCTAGTAGAAAATCAAGTTAGAGAGAGAAGGGGTTAGGTAGGTGTGGAGAAACACTCAGCGCTACCCAAATTATGCATTTGACTCTTGTTGAAAGGGTCAGCATGTCAAATGCCTTATTCTCAGAGTCCACTCAACACTTGGAAACTCACTTCTGCCTACAGACAAACTTCGGGGGTGGCTAAATTTCATTAGACTTATTTAATGCCATTCTCTGTAATTAGTTTCTGCTCAAATTTTGTTCTATACCTTAGTGGGATATCTTTACCTAGCATGACTGTCAGGCAGAACAGCAGCATCAGCAGCACATCAATCACAGCCTGCAGAGATCAGCAGCCTGGTGTAAATAGCAGATACCAAAAGGCAGCCTACATTTTATAGATTTGTTACTGACTTAAGACTTGTTCTGCATTATGGACTACACTTGCAATAAAGCTCTCCAGCTGTATACCATGATAGAGCGACAGCAGCTTAAATTACTCTGATAATGATAAAATCTCAAAAGAGAGAAGAGAAGCAATTCTGTCATTAAAAGGATGGGAAATGTTTCATGTATCTTTGTCTCTTAACCAGGAAAGTGAACAAAAATAAAATTAAGGAGAAAAAAAAATTCCATGTCACTTAAATGACATATAGAATAGCATGTACTCTGATTTTCTTTCTTTGTATCTTTGTTGTCATTTTTGCTGTTCTAGTGAACAAACCAAACCTTTTCCTTGTTTCCCACCTTCAGCAAAGGGCTTTTCAGTGAACTGGGTCACCCTGACATGGCAAGTTTATGGTTGCATAAAGAGACAGATGCTTGTGTAGAAGGTACCGTAATGAAAAAAGTTTATATCTATACACAAAAGAGTGTCAAATACTGTACCATTAAAAGGAAGTAACTTTAACAAAAATCTAAATTGATATAACAAACATAAATCACTAGCCTATTCTAAAATTACAGAAAAGGTTTTCTTATTATTTATCAAAAACATTATGAAAATCTGTAATTATAAGTATCAAATTCCCTATAAATTTTCCTGTCTTGTACGAAAGTGTCAACATTGTTAAAATGAATTTGTACTATTCTGTATTCAGCCATAATCCAGAACCACACGCACGATTTAACGCATTGCATAATCCTTGAGAAAAGCCAAGTCGAATGTATATCCATATTAACTCTGGCAACCACATAGCCTGTATAATAAGAGGAATTTAAGAAAAATCCCGAATCTGCAAAATAGTATCCCTTGGACATTCTTGAGCTAGAAGGAAAATTTTTCAACAGGCAATAAAATACCTTTGACTCTACCCCAGACTTCTTCTAGTTTACACACAGATTAACTAAATAGTTGTCAGACTATCTGTCTATATAAAAAGTTTTCTTATGCTTTCCACTGTGCTGCTGGTTCCTTCTTACCAATCTAGCACAACACCTATGTGCATATCTTTTACAGTTGTTGGGAAACCGTGCCAGATCTACACGTGAACTACAGCTGGGACCTCCCTGAACTTTTTGCGCACATAGAAAACGTGTTCATTTGCCCAGCTGCAGGAAGTGAAAAAATGGCTTGGAGGCATTTGCCTTCCTGTGTTAACTGGGCTACATGTAAGTAAGAAATTTGGAACCTGACCTGATGAGACGTTGGAGAGAAGTTAAGTCTCCCAAGATTGAAATGGGGGAAAGTCTTCTATTCATTACAAACTTAATTATGCCTGTAGTTAATGTGGTCAAAGAAAGAACAAATATGAATCAGATTTGTTCTCTATCCAGCTCATGATGTAACTGACTGAATGTAGGCCAGAACATATCTAGATTGTTCCTAGCAGCACTTCCATCCAGTCTGAAGCATGCAGAGAAATGGTGGTTGCTTCTTTCACTTCTTGCTGCATGTAATTATGGATTATTATGTTTTTGATCTCATTAGTTATTGAAGGATCACAAGTTAAAGATAGTCCATTTCACTTGGATCGTTTGTTTGAATATGTATTTTGGATTACTAAGTTATTTGAAGATTTCAGGTCTTATAGCCTCATCTATTTTTGTAATTTCAAGGTTTTGCCTCCACATAAATTCTTGGAATCAGGATATTTTCATGAAATACATGCTTCCTGTGATTTAAATATTTGCCTCCAGATTTTTCTAAAACCTGGCAATACAGGAAAGAAGCATCAGAGAAATGGAACAGAATCATATGTACACTGATAATAAGCTGTTTTTTATTGTACCAGCAGAGGGACACAACCAAACACTTAAGCAGATACCCAAAAAGAATGCATTTTTTCATAGTATCAGAAAATATTTTTCCCTTTCTTTTTATAAGAATAAAACAAAATTAAATTAAATCTCTCTTACGTACAGGATAAATGTGAAGGACAGAATCATACACATTTCATTACCTAAAATTTTCAGGAATTTTATCTGCAATCTTACAGTCAGGCTATCATTTTCCCTTCAATAAGACCTACTTGAGTTTCATCAGAAGTATCCAGTCAGTAGCACTAGCATTAGGAGGAGAGTGGCTGTGCCACTAGCATTCCTGAAGCTTCTCACTATGGAATCATATCAGAATCATGGAATAATGTGGATTGTAAGGGACCTTATAAATCACCGAATTTGAAGCCCCCTGCCTTGGACAGGGACACCTTATGCTAGACCAGGTTGCTCAGAATTCCATTCAGCCTGGCTTTGAACACTCCCAGGGATGGAGCACCCACAGCTCCTCTGGACAATCTGTTTCAGTGCCTGACCATCCCCACAATAAAGAATTTCTCCCTAATATCCAATCCAAACCTACACTTCCAGTAGGTTTGCCCTGTCACTACAGGCTCTTGTTACTATGTCTCTCTCCATCTTTCTTGCATGCTCCCTTCAGGTACAGGAAGGCTGTAACGAGGTGACCATGAAGCCTTCACTTTTCCAGGGTGAACAATCCAAGTTCTCTCCAGCCTTTTCTTGTGGGAGGGTTGCTCTGTCCCTCTAATCAGCTTGGGGGCCTCCTCTGATTTTTTCCAATAGATCCATGTCCTTCCTGTGCAGGGTCCCCAGCGCTGGATGCTCCAGGTGGGTCTCAGCAGAGCAGAGCAGAGGGGCAGAATCCCCTCCCTCCCCTGCTGCCCACGGTGCTCTGGGTGCAGCCCAGGACACGTTTGGCTCTCTGGGCTGTGAGTGCCATGNCCCCTCCCTCCCCTGCTGCCCACGGTGCTCTGGGTGCAGCCCAGGACACGTTTGGCTCTCTGGGCTGTGAGTGCCATGGCCGGGGCATGTCCAGCTCTCACCCCCAGCACCCCCAAACCCTTCTGGGCAGGGCTGCTCTCAGTCTGTTCATCCCCAGCCTGGGCTGGTACCAGGCGTTGATCTGACCCAGGTGCAGCACCAGCGCTTGGTTTTGTTTAACAAAATGAGATTCCTGTGGGCCCAGCTCTCGAGCCTGTCCAGGTCCCTCTCATTGGCATCTTGTCCTTTAAATTTGAAGCACGAAGATGTGAATTAGCTATGTAAAAGAGTATCAGTGTTCATGTAGAAATGTGAGTTTCCTAGAACATCAGATGCATCCATTCAATATCTTAGTTCTCTGACTACTGTGCTTGAGGGGAAATGCATTCTGTCTGCAGAATGAGCAAACATAGAAGATTAATCTTAAAATTAGCACACTAGTAATATTAATAACAATGTAACTTGGGCAGATGAAGTACATTCTCAGTGTATACCTCTTGGAGGTCAGGATTTTTCCTTTTGTTTTAGGGAATTTTGTCCCATCTGTTGCTAAGAGACAATAACGACTGTTACTTAAGAAAAGACAAAAGAACTAAGCCAGCTCTGGGGGAAGGGTGCAGCTGGCTATATCCTTATCTGGAGTGTTTCTCTTGGAGCAGTGGAGATACTGCGAGATTTGGGCTGAAGGAAGGGGCTGAGCACAGCTCTCTTGCTTTCTGGGGACTTAAGAGGGGAGACAGGCTGCAGTCGCAGCGGGAAAAATCCAGCACCACTGCTGAATTCTGACTCCAACTTTTCATCTCCTAGCGAGGCCCTGCTTGTAAAAGAACCATTGAGCCTTATTAAGAAAGAACGAAAAGAACCTTATTAACATCCTATCTCACTGGAAAGGACTCTCACCATACACTCGGGTGCCACAAGGGAAAACGCGAGACCCCGAAGCCCTCTCCCTGTGCAGGAGTCGTTCCCGGCTCGGGAGCCGGGCTGCCGCTGCTCAGCCCTCCGTTTTTTCCCCGCCACTACTCGGGGTTCCTGTTACACTGTAACCTCGCAACCCTGCCTGCCGGGACACACCACAACTGCGGAGTTTCTGCCACGTCTTGCTCGTTACCCCGGGCGAGGCCAGCTCCTGCCGCCACAGCTGGCACTCCGCTCCGCTCAGAGTTCCACCATCCATCCCGCCCGCCATCACCGCCTGAGGGGGAGAGGCGGTGGAGCGCTCGGACAGCGCCCCCTGCCGGCGGGGAGGAATCGCCGCCCCCTGCCGGCCGTCACCGGAACTGCAGAGCAGGGAGAGCGGGAGACAGCCCGGGTCAGATCGGCGCTGCCTTTATGGCCTTGTTTGTTGTTGCTGCCGTTGTGGTTTGTTTGCCTCGTTATAAATACTAGTAAAGAATTGTTATTCCTAGTCCCCTGCTGCTTTATCATCCAGGCTAATCTGAAATAGAGGCCAGACAAATTTCAGAGAATGAGAATAGACAACTTTAATACAGGCCTAACAGGCCTATTGGTACATTAGGGCAGACAAAAGCTTCCTGATCCTGAGGCTACACCCAAAATGGATACAGAGTCACGAGATCCTCACCTTTTGTAAGTTCTGCCTTATAAACATATTGGGTCTTAATTCTCCCATGATATTTTCAGGTGATGATGTCAACCACCCCAAGCTTGCTTTCCCCCAACTCGCTGTTGTTTACATATTTTGAGGCTCTGAGGCAGCGAGGTATCCTTAGATTCAGGCTCAGAAAGGAATTGTTTTGTCTAAAGATGGGAGAACTGTGCTGTACTTGAAAAGTACAAGAATAAAGATGCATGAAATATAGAAACTAAAAATCCTAAGGCATCACCCCATATCTTTGCCTGAAAACCCCTTAATTTCAAAGTTATAATCATTCGGAGGGAAGAAGTGTTCCCATTCTCCATTTCCAAGGGAGGTCCCCATCTTCCTTGGGAGACATCTGTCTTTCAAACCAAGACAAGGTCAGTGAAAGAGATATCTTAGTTTAAGAAAAAAATATGATCTCATGGAGGATCTTGCAATATTGAAGGTGGCAACAATTGTTTCTCCCATCTTGATGAGCACCTTTCTGCATAGTCTCCTGATAGAAATGGCTGTTTCAGAAAGGTGCCAGAGTATATAATTCTTGATAATGTGCCTTCATGTGCACAAATAACCTGCATAATTTTTTTAGAGTTCTTAAAAGTGCCAACGAAATCCGATTTTACTGGAAATATCTTAACTACTCAGTAAAATGACATTTAAAAGTGTGGTAAAGTTGTAAATTACTATTACAGTGAAAATGATATCACACAATAATTAATTTTGAATAACCTTTTTATATTTAACCATTTGGCTACAAATAATTGCGAAGAGTTTGGTAACAATTTCTGTCTGTGACAACACTAGCTTTTTTTCCATATAGTTTTAAGAACTGATTAATATTGATTCATCTTCTACTGCAGTATTTTTGCATTTTTCAGATAACACACTCTTCCTAATGTTCTCAATATCTGCTGCCGAGACGTCTCTGCTAAACAACAGACTTTCTCACTCAAGTCTGCAATTTGTTTTTATACCATATCTGATATTAATCACGATCATTAAGCTATTTGATTCTATTATTCTGAGTATATTTATGCAGCCAGCAGATTTTGTAATACATTGCTAAGAACACAAATACTGCATAATTTAAACCAGAGACATTCCTATATTCAACTACATTTTTCATTTAAATTTTGTGCTATATTTAATTCACAGCAGAATATGATTCATTTAATCTCGGTTATTGTATTTCTACGGCAGGGTATAGATGAATGTTATAATCAGGTTTCACACTTAATAAGAAGTGATCGTTCCAGCTAGCTGTTTTCATCTGGAGGGAATATTACTTTAAATGTCTGCCAATTAGCTATACTTCTACAAAATTGTGATAGTCCTTAAGGAAATGCTCACTTCATTAGGGCCAAATCTTGCAGAGGATTTGAAGGAAGCAAGACAAGGATAGGAGTCAGACATTGAAAGTTATAAACTATGGCTCTGTTCTCAGTTGCTAGCTGTCTCTAGATGTATCTGTATCTCATAAACCGCTCTGTGACTTTGAAGTTTCCCAGTCACTCAGCTTTCCCTTAGAGGGGCTCAATTTTGTGTCCACCTTTAGAGAGTAATCCTAACAGCCCCTAACAGGATTTGCATCTTTTAAAATTATTGTTGTGTCAGACGTTTTGATCTGAAGTACAACCAAAGCAAAAGCTGGTCTTGCAGCTCAGTGGATCAAGTAATTATTTTAAAAAGAACAAAAAGAAAGAACACCCCCTCACACACACGCAAAGCCAGCTAGGCACACAGATTCAACCTCACTTCCTTGCTGTACTTCACATTTTTATCAAAGTGATCAGAATACCAGCTGCCTGGGGAGGCAAGGCAGACATTCTGTTTCTGCTTAAGATGTGCCACTGTGCAGAAAGAATTCAAAATTTATTCAGCCAGAAAGCTCACAAGAGTGTGATTCTCTAGCCCTATGACTAGGGCACTCATTTGTGAGGTAAGGGACCACAGCCCTGCTTGCAGGACTGCTTCTGTATTTTATCCTATGACTACTTAATGGATATGCAAGCCCAAGAGAGCAGGTAAGAAAGCAGATCTTTCACTCAGCAGATGAAGGCTGGCTTTTATGTTCTCTGTGTAAGGATAATGAAGTGTTTTTTTTACCCCTTACATCCCCATGTGGAATGCTCACAGTCAGAACACAATATGGACAATAATAATTGTACGCAATAACATACTTTTTAGTCTGCGCAGGTTCAGACTCAAGTGTGAATCACATTATAAATAATAGAATCTAATAAAGCAAGACAGAGCAAAAGAGCTTCTGTCCTGCAGCAAGATCTTGCAAGCTTTTGTCTTAATAATGGTCTACTAGTGCCTATATCTCCCCTTGAAGCAGGATCTGTCTAGGGTGATTTCATGAAGCAGAACCTGAAAACTTGTGCTGTCTCATGTGTAAATTTGATTTATTATTTCTTTAATATAGAATAAAATGCAGCTTTTGCTCAGCTAAGAAAATAATGCATTCTGTAAGGTTGATAGTAGATGACGCAAAAATTACTAGCACACTGCTAGGTTGGAACAAAATACTAAAGGATGCAAAAATAATTACTTTAGAGTTTATTTGGCAGGATATTCAGAGCAAGATATTTCATAGCTCTGTATTGCCTTGTACAGCTATCCAATCTGATTCAAAGAGTGACTCCCTCTCTATTTTCCCTGGATACTGTGTTGAATGCCTGCCTACTGCTCTGAAGTGGAATAGCAGAGAATGGAAGCTAGGCCTAGTGCTTTGAAGTGGAAAAGCAGAGAATGAAAGCCAGCCATATGTGCCAAGCAAACGAGACCAGTCCCTCACTGAGGTATCATTCTTGTCTCTTTTTATTCTTTCTTTCCTTCTCAGTCTCTCTGTCTTCTAGAAGATGCATTTATTTGAACTTAAATGTTCACTCTCTAATAAAATTCATCTAATTAGATTGTTGCTGAACTCTGATGGAAGAAGACATTGTCTGAATCTTTCCAGTTTATTACCAGAGGGAAAACATATGTTCCAACTAATCTGCAGGGGTTATCAAAAGATGTATTGGCCATAGAATTAACAGTCCTCCCTTGTAAAGGAGATAGTTGCTCTTACCCCAGGCTTTCCTATGTCTCAAAACTACACTCATCACACTTTCTCAGAATTACCCCACACAATTCAAAAAGATGGATGTGCCAGATATTTGTATCCCATCTACATCTCTGTCAGCAGGTGTTTTCTCTCATGGTCTGCAGTATGTGGGGTAAAGAAGGAATCTCAGGGCCTGTACCTTCTTGTGGCGTGGGATCTTTGTTAGTCTTCTTGTTGGCATGTTCTCATTATTGACCTTTGTGTCCTGACTCTGCAAAAAAGCTATTTAATCTACACTTGATTCAGTGTTATCTGAATTGCAGGTGCATAGATTATAAAATTGAATGGCGCTGTCTAGTTCTCTCATTTGAGACACTGAATATGTAAGGCACAAAAACTTCCTGCATTAAATTCTTGCCCAAACAGGAATTAGTCCAGTTTCTTAAACAGGCAGGTGAGCTTCCATATTCTCATAAAAAATCACATTTAGTGATGAAGAAATATATATTGAAAGGAATGGTGTGATAAAATACTACTCATAAAATATCAACACATGTTGCTTTGAATGAAAGAGTAGCTTTATCACAAACAAGGACGGTTGAGTGCTGGAATTTATCTCAAGGATCTTTTCCATACTTAATGATTCCATTATTCTGTGAAGGGTGAAACATAGCTCTTCATGAGAAAAGTTAACCTGCCTGCTTTTCTGGTCTGAGTGGCAAAGTAGAAGTCATGAGTTTTTAGTGTCAGGCTTTTGCATGGTCTCTTTACAACTAGTTACAACAGCAATAAATTTATAAGCAAATTCAACCCATTAAAAGCTAATTTATTCACTGACCTAAAACAGGAATAATTCCTTTTGCCTATGTATTGGTTTCCCATAATACTACTTGATGCACACCTGTGGTATGTTAGCTGCTGCTATTCCTAGGTGTTAAAAGCAATATGTATTTCAGACACTTGATGTATATCATAGCCAAAGTTTCAGTGGCACTTTCCATTGTTCATGGCAGCTCTGCCTGCAAGAACCTGACAGAACATAGCTTGTGGGAGGGAGGCAGGATCTGGTACATGGAGCCTGAACGTGGCTATTAGTATAACAATAGAAACTGCAGAAAATTGTTCCTTGCGAGTTTATTTCAATAGCACTGGAAGCTCTCTGTGTGTGCATGTGCATGTGTCTTTATCACTTATGGAACAGTTGGATGCATTTGAAGAGCAGTTTTAAAAGCTGTGTTGAAGAAAAGAGCTTTCAAATAGGAAAATCTGTTGAAGAAAATCTGCCAAAGAAAATCTATCTCTAAAATTTTTACAGCCTGAAACTAGGCTTGATAAGACTGGCAGAAGAAAAGCCTATGTGCTCATTGTCAGCAAGCATCCTAAAGAAGTCACCTAATATTCCAAAATCCTGGCTGGGCACAGGTCTCCAAGCATGGAGGGCAGTTGCAAGCTCTCCTCTGGGTCTTTTCTTCCAAGAGCGTGATAGAGTGTGAACCCTGATTTCCCTTTAACAGATATGCTAGCACAATTTGTCTTGTCTGAGGATCCCACTTCCCCTTTCTCAAATCCTTTGGACTCCTGTCAGCAGCTAAGCCCTTGCTGTAATGATTGGGGATGGCCAGCAGAAAGAGTGTGAAACTGTACTCCTCTCTGAGCCACAGGGGATTTGTAAGAGCAGTGCAGTAAGTTAGGCTCAGGTGTCTAAAGGAGCCCTCCTGCTCCTGCTCTAATACTGCAGACCTGTGACAGCAGGGCTGCCCCACACACTGCCTCCTTCATGAAGAAAAGCTGTGATAACCAGCTTAGTAAAATAGAGAGTAATATTTATGGAAGCATTACCTCGCAAATCACATGACTCATGTGGGCAGTTCTTTCTGTGTTGTTTGTAGAGGTACTGTAAAACAGGACATAACCTAGCTCCATTCCTTCTCAGATTTAATATTCTGGAAAACTGAAGAGTTATTTGTTATATTAAGCAGTTTTAATTTATTATGAGGCACAAGATGTAAGTAGAGCTCCATTAATATTAATGTACATGTACTTAGAAATGAAAAACATATACTGAATGATTACCAACATCATTAGGCAACCAGCAATTTCCTTATTGAGAAAGAATGGTAATGAGGCTCTTATTAGATCTCAAACACCACCAGTAATACTTGCGTTGTGTATCCTTCACATTCACAGCAGAGCTGGCAGGCTACCTGAGCCTACAATTCCATGTATGCTTCCTTCAATAAGGTCAGTTGCAACAATACAGTGTATTGCTTATGTGGCTGCCAAGTTTTAATTGAAGCATTGTGAAAAATTTCACTGCCTAGGTCAGATGTTATTTTCTGGCTAAGGAGGGCTGAAGTCAGTCTCTTAAAAAAAAAAGAAAGAAAAAGCCTGATTTTTTTGGTGATACGTGATTGTTCCTGGAAATTGATTTACCATAGATATGAACTGCTTACTTTAAGTTGACCTCTTCCAAAATTGTCAAGACTCAGGTTCATTTACAGACATTGGCTAAAAGTGCATTTTATTAACTGGTTCCATTCTATTTGTGTGAAAATGGGCCTTACCAAATCAATAAGACAGGAAGCCTTCATTTATTGTTTTAACTAGAGATTTAAAGGTCAAATAATATAAACTGAGTTAGGCATACAGCAAAGACAACAGTAAATGCTAGAACTCAGTGGTCTTTCATGGGACAAAAAAAAAACAAAGACATTTTTATATCTTCTCTTCACAAAAATAAAAATGTTCAACACTGCAATATGAGTTTGGATATAAGACATTTACAGAAGCCAGTGTACTTCTATGAACATATACATTTAAAGGAATATTTCAATTACTATGTTGTTTAAGAGGCAGGCTGTAAATTATGGGATTCCTGAATAAACCATGTGTGTGAGTAGAATTAAAGTAGAAGCTGTAACTGTATTAAAAATATCTTTGTGCAGTTAGCTATAGCCTTAAGAATTCGGTACATCAAGGATTTTCATACATGGTTTGAATCTTTTTTTTATAATATACTCTACAATAGACTTGTTAAATATCTAGTGTTGTGGTTGCTCACAACATAATTATTTCAAATTACATGAGTTTCCATGTAACAAACTACATTTTACTAACTACACTGTATTGGTAAATGAAGGTATTTCTAAATGGCAACTTTTTGCAGCCTCAAGAAATGAAATATGTAATTGAAATCTTTAATAACAATACTAAAGTGGAAGAAATGTACCAGACTAACCATGCAGAATCACTAAGAGTCACACAAAATAGACTGGACACAAATATATATTTATTATCCAGTGTTCCCGTTCGTTTACTTGAGAACACTTTAGAAAAGTAAAGATTTATAATAAAAAGCTAATTATATTTCTGTATATGTGGTTATTGTGTATATATTAATGTATATTATATTAGAATACATTTTATTCTATAAATAAATATTTTTTATGTTAAAACTATAATATTATTCCTGCTAATATTCAAAGAAAATGGAATTCTGACTTCTACAATTACCAAATGCAGATAGACCACCTTAATTAATGTAATTTAAAACAACGGCTTAATTGCTATCTTTAATAAAAAATCAAGACAATCCTAAAGCTTGCAGTCAGAAATGCAATTATTTTCATGGGAATTTTTCCCTCCAAGTTTTCAAGTGTAACACTTTGGGGGTATAACGATATTACTTTTTTTAGAAATACAGAGAAACAGAAAGAAAAAGAGGAAGAGAAACACAGAGAGACAGAAAAAAAAGGATGTTACTAATTAAGCAGTTTAATAATTTTGCTTCATAGTTTTTTATAAAGTATAATCATTGCAGATCCAAATGCTTCTGCCTTTCAAAGCAATATTGCTGTGTTCATCTGAGCTGCATCTATGCCTTCACAGCCTTTTATTCCATGTTTTATCCAACTCATCCAGACTGGACACATTCCATAACCCTCTGGCATATTGTGAGCCCGAAATACAGGTTCCCAGTAAATCCAAAATGCCCTGGCTGTTTTTTCATTACATCTGCTGTTGCCAAATCTCCTCTGGGACATTCACATTTTAATTTCTACCCTGTGAACTAGAAGATGCTTCTTCCTGACTGTTCAGCCTCTTTCCTGACATGCCCCTTGCTGTCAAAGTGAAGTGTCCCTTAAAGGACACTGTCAAATTTCACGTTACAGAGAAAGGGGCTTCTTGTGCAGGGGTGACCCCTGTCCTTAAAAGCATTCAGACCTTTTGCTTGTCCTAAATTCTACAACCAGAGTTTACTCCAACTTTTAACATGATTTACTCCATGGCCTTTTAATATGGTTCTTGTGGCTCTCTATCCTATGAAGTAGTTACACAAAAATACCTTCATGGTGTTTGCCTCTGGAGATGTGGCTGAGATCCCCTTCTATGGGATTCTTCAAAGTCTAAACACAGAAGAGGACTGAAGATCAGGCTAGCAGAAAGTATTTTCCTCATACCTTGACTTTGGTCTTTGTTGCAGTTTGATCATGAACCATGGGAATCTCTATGGAAATTTGCTGCAAAAATTCAGTCCCTGAATTTGCTGAAAAATTCAGTCCCTCATTTTAGACCAAACAATCTTCAAAATCTTACTCTGTCATTGAGCAGTTAAACTGCAAATTTCTGTAAATGCCAACTTCAGTTACAAGGATTCAGTGGAAAGGTGCCTGTTGGGGTAGCAAACATTTATCCTTGCTGGAAGATTTTGAAATGTGTTTTATATCAAATAACCTTCCTCTCAATGATCATTGAGAACTGGCATAACAGTCAAAATTATTTTTCTTAACTGCATTAATTTTTGCATGGCACTGCAAGCATGGTGGCATAGTACAGTACAATGCACATGAAGCTTGATCATCCAGTGAGGACTGGTAGAAAACAGGCCAATACTACCTCCCTAATCCCACAGGGGATTAGCTCAAACTCAAACCACTATTTCAGTCATATCTGTTTCTCTAGGTGAGACAGACGCAGTCTTCAGCCACAATACAAGTGGGGATGTGCAGAGCATGCAGTCAAAGAACTGAAGTTTGGGTGCAGATTCATAGTTGAGAAAACTGGATCAATTAGATGTATTTACTGCAACTGTAACTTGGTTATTGTTTAAAGCCAGCTGCTTTCATCCAAGAACTGTAGTCTCAAAATGTAAACCTGTCTGCTACACTCAAATATACTGCACTGTCTTTATATTTGTCTGGCAATGCCAGCCTTCCTGCAACCAGAACAAGTCCAATATGAAAACTTCACATTATAAACTTTGGCCTGGTTACATATCCTTGCTTAATGCAGATCAAGCATGTGTTACTGTCTGATTCATTTCAGAATGGTCCCTGTATTATCAGTCATCAGAATACGGTTTCCCCAAGATCCATATCTGTTCTATGCCAACTCATTAATCCAGGCTTGTATGCAAAATAATTGCCTTCACAGAGCTGGATTAATTCCCACAAGTCTTCTGGAGAGAAAGTAATGTTCATCAGGAAAAAGTCTGATAGAATCTAAGCCTTGTGGCAACAAAATGGAACTATGAAAATCTGTTATTAAATATTTTGCTTTCCAAACCCAGCTTCATCTGATAATTAAAAATACAAACATGTTTTCTCTTGTGACTGTGGTTCACATATATTTTTTCACAGAAGATAGGGCCGTAGTTATTCTTTTGCAAAGGATTTTTATTGGGATTCTGAATTAGCACTCTTCAGTTTTCATATGACTTTTTTATCCCTGTAATAATAGTTTTGGTCCTAACCTGCCAGGAAGCTTTATCGACTTCATTAAAGCCATGCACAAGAATAAGCTCCATGGATGTTAGGGGATAGCTTCCCAGCAGCAATACGCGAGCCCTACTTTCTTGTCCTGGTATCCTGATCCAGCTCACTGGCAGATGAATTTGAAAAAGGGAAGGACTTGAGTGGCTGTCCCACCAAGCTTCATGTTGTAGCGTGGTTTAAGCTTGTTAGCTGAGCTCAAAAAAAAAAAAGTTTATGAACATACCTGAATGAAGACAGTGACAAGATACTAAGTAGGTCTTGGTTATGACAACTATCAATATGAGAGTTTTTGTAGTGCGTCTCTTTTACTCGTAGCATAAACACAAGTAAGTGTACATTAGTGAAAGTATACCCACAAGTCAAAGCTCATATCTCGTATCTCATGAACATATCTGGTTCCTTTTCTTAGAATGGAGAAAAATATAAGGGAGACTGGAGGTGGCGATAAAAAGTTGGTTAAAATACAGAACTTCTGAAGTGCTTAAACCAGCTAATGGTACTAGATCTCATTTTAGATTCCACGGATGAAAAAGAAAGAAATAAAATCAGACTTACATCCCTGACTGGGTGTTTTCCACTATAGGCCCTACATGTTTATGTAGAGGGTATTGCGAATGTTTGGAGGGATTTGGGAGTTTCAAAAGGAAGAAGTTTATACATTAGTGCTGCAAGTTGCAAAACACTGTTGATATTCAAATGTTTATTGTGTAAAATCTGGGATAAGCTTCAGCATGAGAGCTCCTTTAAGTGCCTACAACTATTGCTGACATATTTCTCCCCCAACACACTTGCGCAGCCTCCGCTACCAAGGCCGTTATAAAATCTACAATATCACATCACAACTGATACATTGTATTTTTTCTCTTTTTCAGAAAGCCTATGCTATTTTCTCTCACATAAACTAACAACACTATCCCATCACACTGCAGAATGGGTCAAAGAAAAAGGGCTCTGTGTTTATACTTCACCAACACTTTGTGTTTCTTGGCCAAGTATGGCAAGAAACTTTAAGTGGGTCCCCCAGGCCCCACGCCATCTTTAGAAAGAAAAATAAGCCTTCAGAGATTGAAAACACACTGTTTTAGGCACTAAAAAACCTATGAAATGTCAACTATTCTTTCAGGCACTATCTCTGAAAAGAAATTGATCACCCCAGCCTCATTCTTCCAGCTCTGATTTAAATTATGAAACACAGGAATTGCTTTGATATGATCGTGTAAGCTACCTAGCGTATAAAATCCTTGGAGCTATTTTAAGAGTATGTTTACTTACTAATATTTGCGTGTACATATTTTGCTCTACTACAACTCTGATACCCCCTCATCAAAATTGAAGAGCTTACAGCAAATAAATTGTCAAGTCTAGCTGTCAGCGAAAAGAAAATTGTTTAATTAACGCTTCTCTAGGTTTAGCTCTATGAAAGTGTAAAAGAATATCTCTGTTAATGAGAGTAGTAATCGTTCAACTCATGATCCTGCCTTCTGTAGAGGGAGTCATGCCAAATGCCCTTTTTCACAATAGTGCGGCTCCAAGGAGCACATTTCCTGTGTATTAAAACCTAATCGACATCTATAGTATCTTTGTACATATCTGGCGCGACAGCGGTGTTGCAAGGTTTAAAACAACAACAATGCACCCACATGTTAATACCCATCCCTCGTCTCTTCGAGGCTGCTTTGAGATCAATCATCCTTAATCTTTAGCCACTGGAAGGCAGGGGATGGTATGGGGTCGAGTTGAAAACCCCATCTCGATACATCTTTGAAAAAACATGCCTACTATAAACAAAATTAGCTGAGCTAAACTGATACTATGCGAGGATGCTAAAATGCCACGCATGAACCAGAACTTTAAAAGGGGAGGGGTGGGAGGGAAGTTTGGTTCTTTCAAAGCAAGAATTAAATTTAATTTATAATGAGTCCCAGGCTATTTCATTTATAGCATGAAAACACATCTGACATCTTGCAGCACCAGTTGTGCTAATTTAGACAGTATCGATTCCAGTCTGCAGAGTAAGCTGCCATTGGGAAAGTACCTTGCTCATCACTATGACTCTAGAGTCCAGAAGGAGTAGAAGACTGGAAAACAGATAAACTTGAGAGAAGGGGAAGATTCAATCTTTATCTGCGTAATATCATACTTGACACACCTCAGTGGTTCAATAGGATTTATTTGATCCTGTCACGCTCGACGTTTCCTCCTTGATAACATCCGTATTCCATATACGTGCGCAACGTGGGCTGGAGAAATCTCAGGAATTTTTTAATTATTTTGGCTCCTCTCTGATTATGTTTATGCAGAAACTACAGTGACTGTTGTAAACTCGAATGAGTTTTGAATGCTTTTTCGTGAATTATATTAAATACACTTAATGTTCCTGTGGGTTTTGCTTCCCTGAAGAGTTTTAGTGTGTCCCAGGGATCTGTTTCTCCCCACCTCTCTGAGGGTTTGTCCCATCAGGAGGCGAGGGAAGGACCTGCTGCCCTCTGGCCTTCACTGTCCCTTACAGCCACATGAATTCTGAGCTGTGCCCAGCTCCCATTTCCCCCAGCAGGGTCAGAACAGTGGGAGATTCCCACTCATGTGATAACAAAGACTAAAATCTGTGTAGTCCATGTTGTGCATAGGAATGAGGCTGAAGCAGAATGTTCCAGTGCAGGCACAAGTTGCTCATGAGTTTACGTGAACTCAATCCATTGTTTCATCAGAATGTGATAAGATGCTGGATAGTGATGGTAGCTGCTTTGAGGCATTATTTCTCTTCAAATAGCAAAAAAAAAAAAAAAAAAAAAAAATGTTTTCCAGGGTAGCTTATTTCCTTCTGCACTTTTTCTGAAGTAGTTCATGTGTTTCCATAGGCTTCTCTCTCCTGACCAGCTGTTAGCCTTTTGGATCATATTATACCTGTTAGCACATGTGGATTAGCTGAGTGCTGAAATCACACTTTGAGGGTTTGGCTTCTTTCTGAAAGGCTTGAAAAGCTGTAGCTGTAAGAGGGTTTTATGTGCTGGGGTTAAAATCATCCTGCATGCATAACTAACACAAAACTTAATTATCACCTGGGTCCTGTTTAATTTAGCTTGAGCTTTATATGAGCAGAGCTTGAGCACAGAGAGACCATATATGTATTTCCATGGAATTCTTGGACTAAGAGGCATCTATATTTTATCAATTGCGTATATATGTCGCTTCTTTCTTCTTTCTTGCTTCAAACCTATTGTGAACAGAATATACCTGAGAGCATTATAATATAAATTACTCCTTAATGTCCCGTGAGGGATGTGCATGAAGGTTAAAATTTCACAAATATTTCGAATAGGAACAAATATTCTTGAGATTTTCATTTTGCTATACTACAGAAGTTAAATTTTACACATGCATTTTATATCCACGAACACATGAAGAAAAGTTCATTTTGCCCCAGGAAATAGAATGCGGCTTCGATTCCTAAATTTTTTTTATCTGCGTTTTTTTTAGATCATCATATGTATCCAATAATGATCCTACATGAGAGAATTAGAGTTCAATCTGCATTGAGTGCTGTTGCATGCTTTATCCGTAGAAGAATTATTAAAGAGTTGAAATATTATTAAGCTATGACTGAACAAGTCCTTCGATGTATTTAACAAACTTTAATAATATACTGTCATTTTCACAATGGAATCGCAGTGAAAGAAATGTTACAAGAAGCCAACACCACAAATGTAAGTTGGTTGTATTAAGGATATTACTAGAACAAATGATCCCTCTTTTAGAGTCGACACACATCTCTCGGGTGGAAACCATCCTTTCTATTAAATAGGGAGTCAGTTCAAAAACTTGAGACTCATCACTGTCTTCAGGGTTTTTAATTACTCCTCTGCCTTTTTCTCTTTCTTTCGGATTGTCGCTTTCGGATTAGATGACTTCTGTGTTTTCAGATTTCATCGAAGACAAGACTGTTTTTTCCTCTCTTTGTCAGTCATTGTCGCTAATTTGACTTCTTATACAAATCAATATACAATTAAACAAAAATACTTCAAGCCTTACATCTAACTGGCAGGATTTTTAGAAGTGCTAGAATTCTAGTCCATAGAATATTTTTGCAACCATACATTGTCTTTTTTCAAATGCTATTTTAGTGATTTTTATTTCAGGACATACATAAGTAAAAATTGCCACATTAAAGTTTGTGGCCGTGGGTGTGGGTGTGTGCATGGACAAATCTGTACGCAAGGAAAAGGAAAGAGAGGAAATTAAAGGAGAGAGTGATGCATGTAAGTATAAACTCTGAGAAAATAAATGAAGCAAAAACATTTTCAGGATCACAAGTATTTTCTTTAAAATACTGAAGTAAGTTTGATTATCAGTATTAATACCAATTTTGACTTCCAGATATTTATCATAATAAGTGCACCTTTAACTAAATGTCTTCATATGGGACTCATGCCAGGAGGTATTTCTAGTACTGGTTGTCAGCATGTCTTTTGCTGTGCTGAAGAGAAGTGAGTTTCTCTTCCTCCACACCCAAGGTTTGTGTCTTTAGTATCCTAGTACCTGATGTGTGGGTGGAAGTTTCAAAATATTAGTTCTGCAGAAACTACACTATATTTAGAACAATCAGCACTGGGCCTTTGAACTTAATGTTTAAAACCAAAATGAAAAAAAATCACTCAAATAAGTATTTGAAGCTTGGTTGCCTGTGTTTCTAAGGTAATCAAGCATAAAACACCTTTGGTCTGAAGTAGTAAATTCATGTTGTCATTACTTAGCCAATGTGCATTATCTATTAGCTGTCTGAAGAATTCTCACTATAAGAAAGCAAAAAAAGTTACAAAGTGTTCTTTTGTTGAAGATCCTGCTTCCCCCAAAAACTATATTTTGATTTGGAAAACAAATTACAGAAACATTCAAAGTTATCAGAAAGGCAGTAATCATCTCTAATAAAATCTTCAAGAGTATTTAAATAATAACCGCCCTATAAGAAAAATTTCAAATCCCACTTTCAGCTCTATACCATCATGAGAAAGCAATTTTAGGTAGCAACACAATGAGTTTTTCAGACTAGAAAACAAATCTATGAACAAAGACTAAGTGAACAAATTATGTATTTGGAGAGGAATATCCTCTTCCAAAAAGGTGATGTCTGAAATACTAAAATGCAGCTGTCAGGTTTTAGAAGCAAGTAAATAATCTGTTAGTGTTCTCATAAGGGATCTGTATTATTTTTTAAAGGCAGCAGGGCATATATGAAGATATTTACCTTTATTCTTGTGATCAGTACCATTGAAATTCAGGATGAAATGGTTCACAGGACTGTTCAGTGCCTTACAGAAGTGTACTGTGTGAAGTCATTAAGTTAATATGCAGTCTTGAGTACCTTCAGCCTTAGTGATAACCCATTGGCGTCTCTTTCTACAGTGTCAGACATCACAAAAATCTCACTTAAACAACTTTGAGGTAAGCAGAAGTACAGCCTGACTTGTATCTAATTAAGATACAAGACACTTGGGTGTCATTAAAAGGTTTGGGGGCTGAAGAGCTATTCTTGGTACACATTTGTCACCAGGAGTGTTGGAAAGTTACCATGACTTTGATAACTTACAGTGGATAAAGGCAGAAGGGAATGAAAAAGATTTATTGAGCTATAAAGATTCATTCCAAGTTGTTGCTAGTAAGGATCTCCAGCAGCAACTGGAGATTGAACAGAATGATAAATCTAATGGCATATCTCGTAACTCCAGAGCAGTTGTATTCTTCAGTGATGCAAAATTATTATAACAATTTTTATGAATAGCTTTAATATGGTGTCAATGTTAAGAACCTGCATTCTGAGATTTGCAAAGAATAGTGTACTTCCATCTGAAACACAGAACACGTTTATACACTTACATTTTATAATTTTTCATTTACAAGATATAGAAAAATGTATAACATACTGTATAGGATTTTAATTCCATGTTTGTTACAATATATTTGTATAAACAAGTGTAATCACACTTACACTAACATAAATTATTATGTTTAGCATTATGCAAATCGTCTATACATGTAGATACCTGAAGATAATGTATATGTGTATAGTATTGCTTATTAGAACTTGTATGCACATCCTAATATCTTTAGACATACATACTATTTAAATATTGTTGATTACAGATCACAGATATTGGTGACATAACTGAACATGCAAAGCAGTTGTACTACAATCTGGGGGGGGTTGTTTCTTTATCTTGTATTTTCTTACGAATGGATTGCGCTTCCCTTCCACAATTTTTAGCCCTGAGGCAATAAATAATTCAGTGTGCTAATTTGACAGATGACTCTCCAGGAGCCTCCTACCATTACTAGCACCATTAGGCCATAATATGCATGATGGGCATAGACCATTCAGCAAATGTCCTTCACTTGTTTACCCCTAAAGAGCTGTGCTCTGCGCAATTAACTAATGAAGCATTATGAGTCCTTTTTTCGTCTTCCCTGCTATTTCAATATATCAATGCAGATTGTCTAAAGGCAAAATATATTTTGTTTACTTTCAGCAAATAAGTATTTATGTGGAAGCTGTAAACTTGCCTTAAGTTTCACCTCTATAAATAAAGGCAAAACAATAAGATGCTGGAAAAGAATTTCTTTATTTTTAAATGATTTACACAGCATATATATAAGAATGCATTGTATAGAGATGACAGAAAAATCTGAAGTTAGCTTCAGTATTATCTCAACAGAGAAACAGTGAATATATAGTTCAGGGATTTTTGTCACCTTTGTGCTGGTTTATTCCCGGATAAGTGCAAGATCAAAGGGGACACTATTGTTAAAATCAACAGCAGGAATTTAATATAGTATATAAGGTTCATGATTAAGAGAATACCAATATTGTGAGGACTATTAATCTCTATAATACATACATACATACTTACACACATACATACATATATATGCAACACATACATTACAGCAGCCAATTGCATAAATATATTTGTAGAAAGAGAAAAAAGAAGAAATGTGAAGATAAATTTAAAAAATTAGAAAAGCAATACGAGCAATGAAAGAACCCTACTTTTGTGGTCACCTTAGGCATGGATTTTTGTCCATGGCAGCAATGTGGGTATCACAAATAATCCACAATAAATCTTCCAAATTGTTTTTGAATTTTTCATAAGGTGTGGGGTTAAATGCATCATGGAAGATATTTAAAACTAGACTTTTGCCCTTTAGAAATTTTGGCCTGTCTCTAAGTTTCTTTTTACCTTAATGTCTCCAGTTCCCCACCTGTATATGTCAGTTTACTCCTCTCCTTTACTCTTCTTCCTCCTCTTTCCTTGGCAATACCATCTTTCATTTCTCACTTACATAAGAGATTCCACTTCTACAGAGAGATATTTGTGATATATTCTGAAGTTTTGGGGATTCTGCATTTTTACAACAAAAATGTTAATGTTGGAATTAAACATGACTGCTTCCTCTGATGCGCTCTCTAAATATGTTTTCATTTCTGTTCAAATCTGTTTATCACTCATGTGCAAGTAGCTCTTCTTATGTGAAAACATTAACTCTTGCTGTCCTAAAGAAGCTTGTTACTGGTTCCTATTCCCAAGCCACTTTTCTATTTTAAACAAAGTCTTTATGGATAAGAATATCCTACCTTGGCAGTTTACTATCAGATGGAGAAGCAATGAATATATACCAGGAAAGTGGAGTGCTGCACAGGAGGATCAAGCTTGATTCACTTGTGCAAATTCCCTTCTTCTCAGGGTATTGAGAAACAAGAGATAAGTTCTATACTTTTCCCTGTACCAGGTTTATCTTCCTATCACTAGCCTAAAAAACATGCAAACAATCTTTGTAGTATGCTATGCAGATCTGCTCTCCATTTGTGTTGTTCTGTTGGTCTGATCTGTGAGAAATAGCACCAGAGAAAGCAGGTGAGCTGGACTCTTTGAGAGTGAGGTGTCTGGTTCCTTGAAACAAGAGGAAAGGTGGGCTCATCCTGCTCCTGGGGATGGCCTGGCGCACAAGTCCTGCATTTTTCAAGGAGCTGTCATTAAGCAGGATTAGAGAATTACAATCTGTTATGTCTTCAAGTGCTGTAGAAATGAGGACTACCGAAAAGATTGAAATATATTCCAGTTTTTCTTTACATACTCCGGCTTTTGAATGCATATCTGAAATGATCCTCCTAATCCTCAAAACCTACTAATTTTTAAAGTATTTGTTCATTTTATGTCCTTTAAATAAATCTCTCAATTCTATTAAGGAAGTAGCAACAGTGTGCTAGAAATTCTTATTCTCCAAAACAAATGAGTTTACAGCTGATGCGAAGTGCTCTTATGGGAGATGCCCACAAATGCTTGTAAGTGCTAAGTATTAATCACATAAGTGATTAGAAAAATATGCAAATAAGCATGTTCAAATAAAAATTCCTATTTCATACAAATACTCTCAGTACCCTGTAGCCTTTAGTAAGATTTTTAAAACTTAATTATGTTATTAATAAATATTTTCTTAAAGTTAGATATTATTCTAATTATTTTTAAAGAAGTTAGCTTCAATGAATTTTTTCCAGTTTGGTTAAACAGTTTTGTTCCTGAAATGCAGCATATGGCAGGCAGATAATAATATCATGCAACACAGAGGATGATGAAAAAGCAAACAATTTGCATTGAAAACAAGGGTTATATAGTTGTAGTATGTGTCCTAAGATGTCAAACGATGGTATTTTAGCACACTCTCGCCTCATGGTAAGCACTGGACATGTGGTGCAGAAAAAAGAAACTTCTCTCATCTCACTTTCTCCCAGTGGTGCTTTGTTAGCTCACAGCAAGGGTCTGTCTTCGTGTCCTGATCCCGCTTTAAGAGGAAGTCCACTCAATTCAATTTGCCTTTCGCCTTTTAGTAATGAGACAACATACATGTGAACAAACCCCATGATAATGCAGAACAGATGGGCAGATTTTAGTCTAATTAGATTCTGGACAGCTTGTTTGCTTGTAGTAAATGTGCGTATATTAGAGATTTCACACTTATTATAGGGCAGCAGATTAGCCAAAGACAAGGACAGAACACTTTGGAGTTGTTTTTTTTCTGCTTGACATGGGTGTAAGTTTACTAAAAAGAGCTATTTGGTAAAATCTACAAGTGTAACTGAATTTCTTGTGGTGATCGTGCTCTTCTTGGATTGAATGGTCTGCATTTTGATCCCAGAACACAAAGCACCACTACACAAACTTTTCTTTTTGAACAGCCCACTAGTAAAATAAAGGTTTCCAAAATCTGTGCCACATATATTTCTATAGTTTACCAATTCATTTTGATTGTTATACAAAAACAGTGACTCCAAAGACATTTTTAAGTCACTTATAGCTATTCTTTTAATACATATTTATAAGTGTGCATTTTTGTTAGTATACGCAAAGCATTTTGAAAGTTTGCTAACAAAGCATGAATTGCTTCTGGAGGAAAGTCTTTATCTGTGGCATCATATTGCCTTATGAACAGAATGCAGAAAGGGCAATTATGCAAAAAATTATTGCAAAAAGAGAAGAAATGATTGTAGCCAAGGAAATATATGGCATAGCATTCCCACTGAACTGAATAAGATTTCTCTACTCAGTTATTCTCTATTATGGACCTAGAATGTATGTTGCAGTTACATAAAAATGTGTGTTAAGACAAAATAAGGGCAGTTGCAACTTTAAAACATACTGTGCTGTATATGAGCCCAATTCCATTCCTTATGCACCTACAAATGACTTTCATTTTAAAATTGGTGACACATATGACAAACATGCCATAATACTGATATAATAAAAATAAAAATATAATTTGAAGAACAGTGGCATATATCTTCCCATCATCATCATGAGTCATCTCTTAAGAGCATCACAAATGGGTTCAAATGTTTTCCCTTCACTTCATGATCTAGACATGGAGTGGTGATGAGATGAGACTAGCCCTCATGACATGGATATATTGATGCCATTCATCTGTGTCTTGTTTTTCACAGGTGTAACAGCTGGCACAACACCCACCACCTTATTTCTGTTTCACTCAGAATTAAGCTGTTTAAAACTGAAGTAATGCTGGTCAGAGAGGAAGGGTTACTTTGAAACATAATCTGTTTGGAATTACCAGTATTTTACTCATATATAGTATTCTGTTACCATAAAAGACTTGCACGTCCAGGTGCCAACTATGCCTGCATAGGTGTAAGGAAGAGTGTTCTGGTTCGTGCTTGGATTATGGCTCTATCCTTGTCTTGTTCCAGGGCTTCCTCAGTGAAGGACCTTGACAGGCTGGTTGGGGCTGCGTGTTGCCAATTCCTGAGGTCTGTCAGTAACAGACAGCTGGTGAGCCTGCTGAACACCGTGGAACCAGCCAGGGTGGTCATGCATCGCTTCCAAAGCACAACACAGCTTTTTATCCCATTCCCTAATACCTTCTTTTAAAGAGAATATTCTACACAATGGTAATATTACTTCTCTTATTATTATAATGTTGTTTATCATTCTAAAGGAGCTAATTTTAGTAGAGCACTGAAGAGAAAGACCCTCATAGTTGAAATCAGATTTCAAGCGTATCATAGATTAGATCTGGAAGTTATGCTGAGATGCAAAAGAGATAGCAAAATCATGAATGAAGAGTGTAAGAATAAATAGAGAAAATACTGGATACCAAAGCAGGGACCTTTAAAATTGTAAAATGTATTATCTTCACACACAGGGTTGCTCTAGATTAATTTGTAAAGTCATATTTTAGTCAGAACAGATCTGATTTGTATCCTTCAGTGAATTGTTCCGTTTGAACAAATTTACTCCTGACTTATGGTCGAAGTGTATTTTAACCACTTTTTCTTAATAGGCTGTCAAAATAAAATTTCTAAACATTTTCTCCTCTTATATAGTTTATTTTAGCTGCTATATGTCCTTTTCTTGTGCATTTTGCATTTAATATTAGTTGATTGAGATAAGTCTCATGGGAAAATTCTTCTTGTACTTTGTGTACATGCTTATTTTCTGCTTTACCCACATGTGACAAAACAAGTTACACTAACTGGCTTTTCAGAACGTAGAGATTTAATTACATTTGAGCTTTTATTCCTTTGGGATGGTGTTATCAATGCTCGAGG
>VKON01000205.1:192705-219999 GCA_009741485.1 Malurus cyaneus samueli
TACCACTTTTATGAAGGCAGGGGGTTCTACCCCTATAATATAAACTGGAAAAGTTATTTGTCGGAAATTTTTACGGTACCCACTTCATTTATTCATTACAACTTTTGTTAGGTTTTTGATGAAAACCTTTGTTGTTCATGACCTTCTGTTTCAGACAAAACACCTTGTTTGTTTTTCCCTAAATAGCACTAATTAGTGGATTATCTTCATGTGGATCTGTTGCCGTGTGTTGCTGAAGAGAACAAGCCAGAATAGATAAATTAGCACTTAGCAGAACACACAATAGACATAATATATGCCCTTGTCGTTTCATTATAAGAGCTTTATTTGTCATTCATACGGGTGGTTGGCAAAAAACTGACTTGCTTTGAAAAAATGACCAGGTGGTATCTGGCTTGCTGTATGAAAGAGAAACACCCCTCACCAAACAGTGGTCTCTCAATAGCTCCTGTGATTTAGTATTAACCCTGGGTTGGTGTTTCCTTCTAAACTTTTGTCTTCCATTGCATTCTCTGAGTCTGACATCACAAGCCAGTTAATAGTGAGATTTCTATGCCCAAGTTACATTGATCCCAAAGACTTCTTTCCTCGAGGCCTGTATTATAAGAACAGGTGAGTTCAGTATATTTCAAATAAGTCTGCCATTCCATTCAGGAAAATTTCAAAAAATAAAAGGCCCCTCCCTTTTTCCTTTTTCTTTGGGGTTATTAATAAATTGGCAGCATGTTACAATTGCCTTCTTTATCTAAATTGATTGTTCTTTTCCACAGGGCATTGAGAGAAAATCAATAGCAGTCAATGGACTGCCTGTTTTCCCTTAATAGTGTTTTCCTAATTGGCTTTCCTGGTGCTTCAGTTGAGCTCAGTATGTTTCAGAAGTCACAATATGTGCAGTTCTTGTAAATATATCACCATGTGCAAACGGTTATGGATTTCTATAATATGAATCTAGGAAATTCCATAGCAATCAGGAATATAGATCGGATTCCTAGTACGTTCAAGCAAAGGGGCAAACTCAGTTTGCTCCCTTCAAGCTTGATTCCATGAAATAATGTCAATAAATATATGCTAGGCTTAAAATTACTTTCTAAAAAGACATGTGTCATCTCTTCAAATTTCCATTAGAGAAGAAAGCAATCAAAAGATTTTTAAAGTTTTTTAACCATGATGTCCAAATTACAGTTGGTTCAAACAGCATATTAAAGTAAGACATATATAACATCCTGTTCCAAACGGCTGGTTGTTTTAATTTTTGTCCATAGTTGACCACTGAAATATTCACCTTTCCAAATAACGATACTAGTAGCAAATATAGGAAGAAGGGGTTAGGTAGGTGTAGAGAAAACCACTCACGCTACCCAAATTATGCATTTGACTCTTGTTGAAAAGGGTCAGCAGTCAAAATGGCCTTTCTCAGAGTCACTCACACCTTGGGAAACTCACTTCTGCCTACGACCAAACTTCGGGGGGTGTAGAAATTTCATTAGACTTATTATGCCATTTCTCTTATTTGTTCTGCTCAAATTTTTGTTCTATACCTTAGTGGATCTTACCTAGATGACTGTCAGCCAGAAACAGCAGCCAATCAAGCAGCACCATAATCACGAGCCTGCAGAGATCAGCAGCCCTGGTGTAAAATAGCAGATACCAAAAGGCAAGCCTACATTTTATAGTATTGTTACGTGACTTAGACTTGTTCTGGGCATTATGGACTCACTTGCAATAAAGTCTCCAGCTGATACCATGATAGACGACAGGCAGCTTAAAATTACTGCTTGTAATGATAAAATCTTCAAAGAGAGAAAGAGAAGCAATCTGTATTAAAAGGATGGGAAATGTTTATGGTATCTTTGTCTCTTAACCGGAAAGTTGAACAAAATTTCAAATTAAGGAGAAAAAAAAAATTCCATGTCACTTAAATACATATAAATAGCATGTACTCTGATTTTCTTCTTTGTATCTTGTTGTCATTTTTGCTTCTTAGTGAACAAACCAAACCTTTTCCTTTGTTTCCCACCTTCAGCAAAGGGCTTTTCAGTGAACTGGGTCACCCTGACTGGCAAGTTTAATGGTTTGCATAAAGAGACCAGAATGCCTGTGGAGAAAGGTACGGTATGAAAAAAGTTATATATCTATACAAAGAGTGTTCAAATACTGTACCATTAAAAGGAAATAACTTTAACAAAAATCTAAAATTGATATAACAACTTAAATCACTAGCCTATTCTAAATTTCCAGGAAATGTTTTCTTTATATTTATCAAAAAACATATTGAAAATCTGTAATTATAAGTATCCAAATCCTATAAATTTCCTGTCTTGTCCGAAGTGTCAACATGTTAAATGAATTTGTACTATTCTGTATTCAGCCATAATTCCAGACCACACGCACAATTTAACGCATGCATAATCCTTGAGAAAGCCAAGCGAATGTATATCCATATACTCTTGCAACCACCAATAGCCTGTATATATAAGAGGGCGAATTTAAAGAAAAAATCCCCGGAATCTGCAAAATAGTATTGCCTTGGACATTCCTTGAGCTAGAAGGAAATTTTTTCAACAGGCAATAAAATACCTTTGACCTTACCCCAGATTCTTCTAGTTTACACACAAGATTAACTAAATAGTTTGATCAGACTATCATGTTTTCTTATTAAAAAGTTTTCTTATGACTTCCACTGTGCTGCTGGTTCCTTCCTTCCCAATTTCCTAGCACAACAACCATGTGCATATCTTTTTACAGTTGTTGAAACCTGCCAGATCTACACTGAACTACAGCTGGGACTCCCTGAACTTTTTGCGACATAGAAAACGTCGTTCATTTGCCCAGCTGCAGGAAGTGAAAAATGGCTTGGAGGCATTTGCCTTCCTGTGTGTTACTGGGCTACATTTAAGTAAGAAAATTTGGAACCTGACCTGATGAGACGAGGTTGGAGAGAAAGTATAAGTCTCCCACAGATTGAATGGGGGAAAAGTCTTCTTTCTTTCATTACAAAACTTAATTATGCCGTAGTTTAATGTGTCAAAGAAGAACAAATATGAATCAGATTTGCTTCTCTATCCAGCTCATGATGTAACTGACTGAATGTAGCCAAATATCTAGATTGTCCTAGCAGACTTCCATCCAGTTAGCTGCAGAGAAATTGGTGTTGCTCTTTCACTTTCGTTGCTGCATGTAATTATGGATGATTTATGTTTTTGATTCATTAGTTATTGAGGATCACAAGTTAAAGATAGTCCATTTCACTTGGATCGTTGTTCTGAAAGTATTTTGGATTACTAAGTTATTTGAAAGATTTCAGGTCTTAGCCTCATCTATTTTGTAATTCGGTTGCCTCACTTAAATTCTTGGAACAGGATATTTCATGAAATACTGCTTCCTGTGATTTAATATTTGCCTCGTTTTTTCTAAACCTGGCATACAGGAAGACGCATCAGACGAAATGGACAGATATTATGTACACTGAAAAGCTGTTTTTTATTGTACCAGCAGCAGGACACAACCAACACTTAAGCAGATACCCAAAAAAGAATGCATTTTTCATAGTATCAGAAAATATTTTTCCCTTTCTTATTTATAAGAAATAAACAAAATTAAAGTTATCTCTCTTACGTACAGGATAAATGTGAGGACAAATCATACACATTTCATTACCTAAAATTTTCAGGAATTTATCTGCAATCTTACAGTCAGGCTATCATTTTCCCTTCATAGACCACTTGAGTTTTCATCAGAAGTATCCAGTCCAGTAGCACTAGCATTAGGAGGAGGTGGCGTGCCACTAGCATTCTGAAAGCTTCTCACTATGGTGATCATAGCAGATCATGGAATAATGTGGATGGTAGGACCTTATAATCAGCCGTATTTGAAGCCCCTGCCTTGGATTCAGGGACCGTATGCGTAGACAGGTTGCTCAGAATTCCATTCAGCGCTGGCTGTTGAAACCACTCCCAGGGATGGAAGCACCCACAGTCCTTGGACAATGTTTCAGTTGCCTGACCATCCCCACAATAAAGATTTCTCCCTATATCCATCAAACCTTACACTTCAGTTAGGTTTGCCCCTGTCATTACAGGCTTTGTACCTATGTTCTCCCTCCATCTTTCTGCATGCTTCCCTTCAGTACGGAAGGCTGTAACGAGGGACCTGAAGCCTTCACTTTCCAGAGGTGACAATCCAAGTTCTCTCCTAGCCTTTTCTTGTGGGAGGTTGCTCTGTCCCTCTAATCAGCTTGGCCTCCTCGTTTTTTCCAATAGTCATTTCCTTCCTGTGCAGAGGTCCCACCCCACGCTGGACGCCTCCAAGGGCGTCTCAGCAGAACAGAGCAGAGGGCAGAATCCCCCTCCCCCTGCTGCCCACAGGTGCCTGGTGCACCAGGACACGTTGGCTCTCTGGGCTCTGATCACTGCGGGCGGCATGTCCCGCTGCTACCCCCCAGGCACCCCAAACCTTCTGGCAGGGCTGTCCTCAGTCGTTCATCCCCAGCCGCTGCTGGACCAAGCGCTGACTGACCAGGTGCAGCACCAGCGCGTGGTTTTGTTTAACAAATGAGAATCGCGTGGGCCGCTCGGCCTGTCCAGTCCTCTCATTGGCATCTTGTCTTAAAATTTAAGCACGAGATGTGAAAGCTATGTAAAAAGTACAGTGCATGTAGAAATGTGATTTCCTAAAACATCAAGATCATCCATTCAATCTAGTCTCTGACACTTGCTGAGGGGAAGATGCTTGCGTGTCTGCAAGAATGAGGCGAGAACATAGAGAGTGAATCTTAAAATAGCACATAGAATATTAATAACAATGTTAACTTGGCAGATGAAGTTACATTCTTCAGTGCTTATACTTCTGAGGTTCAGGATTTCTCTTTTGTTTAGGAATTTTGTCCCATCTGTTGCTAAGAGACTTCCAAATAACGACTTATTAAAAGACCAAAAGAACAAGCCGCTCTGGGGGAAGGGTGCAGCTGGCAATCCTATCTGGATGTTCTCTGTGAGCAGTGGAATACTGCGAGATTTGGGTGAAGGAAGGGCTGAGCACAGCTTCTTGCTTTCTGGGGACTAAAGGGAGACAGCTGCAGTCGCAGCGGAAAAGCAGCACCACTGCCTTTTCGACTCCAAACTTCACATCAGCGCTTAAACCTGCCTATTAAGACAAGAACGAAAGATCTTACAACATCTATCTCACTGGAAAGCTCTCACATACACTCGGGTTCCACAAGGAAATCGCGAGACTCCGACCCTCTCCCCCGGATGCCGCGAGCGCCTGCGCGCGCTCACCCCTCCGTTTTTCCCCCGCCACTACCGGGGTCCGTTAACAAACTGACCTCGCAACCCTGCCTGCCGGACACACCACAATGCGGATTTTTGCCACGTCTGCCTACCCTCGGGCAGAGGGCCAGCCCTGCCGCCACATGGCTACACCGCTCCGCCAGATCCCACCATCCATCCGCCCCGCATCACCCCTGAGGGAGAGCAGCGTGAGAGCGCTCTGAAGCGCCCCTGCCGGCTGGAGATCGCCGCCCCGCGCCGCACCGACTGAGGCGAGGAGAGTGGGGCACGCCCGGTGCAGATCGCGCTGCTTATGCCTTTTGGTTGCTGCCGTGTGTGTTGTTTGCCTCGTATAGAACTACCTCAAAGAGATGTGTTTCCTAGTCCCTGGCTTGCTATCATCGCAGGCAAATCTTGAATAGAGCCAACAAAATTCAGAGAATGAGATAGAGCAACTGTTAATACCAGCACAGCCTTTGCGAATTAGCGCAGACAAAAGGCTCCTGATCCTGAGGCACACCGCAAAAGATAACAGGATCGGATCCTGCCCTTTGTAAGTTCTGCCTTATAAACATATGGCTTATCGCCATGTAATTTTCAGGTGATGTCAACTCACCAAGCTGGCTTCCCCCACCGCTGGTGTTACATATTTGAGCTCATGAGGCAGCGAGGTGATCCTTAGATTCAGGGCCTCAGAAAGGATGTTTTGTCTATAGATGGGAGAACTGTGGCGTACTTGAAGTACAAGAATAAGAGGAATGAAATATAGAAACAGAAAAATCCCAAGGCATCACCATCTTGCCTAAAACCCCTTAATTAATCAAGAGATTTCCACATCAGAGGGAAGGTCCTCCCATGAGACTCCTTCAACGCGAAAAGATATTTAAAGGAGAATATGAATCCGGAGACGCAAAGAATGCACTTTCCCCTTGAAGCACTCTTCTGCATATACCAAGAACCAAGGCTCAAAAGAGTCTCGTAAAATATGATATGATCTTGCATATAGTCAAATTTTCTCACTTGAATGAGCACTGTGCTGCCAGAATCTTTCAGGAGTTTCGAGAATTTCGAATGCTAGTGACAAAATAACCGCATAATTTATTTTAGAGTTAAATGCCAACGAAATCGAGTTTATTACTGAAATATCTTAAACTACTCAGTAAAGGACATTTAAAGGGTGGTAAGTGTAAAATACATTACGAGTGAAAATAAATCACACAATAATATAATTCTGAATAACTTTTTAATTTAACCATGGCTTACAAATAATTGCGAAGAGTTTGTAACAATTTCTGTCTGACAACACTAGCTTTTTTCATATAGTTAAAAAACTGATTAATATTGAATTCATCTTCACTCAGTATTGTGCATTTTCAGATAACACACTCTTCCTAATGTTCTCAATATCTGCTGCAGACTCCTGCTGAAACAACAGACTTTCTCACTCAGTCTGCATTTGTTTTATACCAATCTGTATTAATCACGATCATTAAGCTATTTGATTCTATTATTCTGAGTATATTTATGCAGCCAGCAATTTTGTATACACTTGCTAAGAACACAATACTGCATAATTTAAACCAGAGACATTCCTAATATCAACTACATTTTTCATTTAATTTTGTGCTATATTTAATTCACAGCAGAATATGATCATTTAATCTCGGTTATTGTATTCTACGGCAGGGTATAGATGAATGTTTATCAGGTTTCACACTTAATAAGAAGTGATCGTTCCAGCTAGCTGTTTTCATCTGGAGGATATACTTTAAAGTCTGCCAATTAGCTACTACTTCTACAAAATTGTGATAGTCTTAAGGAAATGCTCACTTCATTAGGGGCCAAATCTTGCAGAGGATTGAAGGGAAGCAAGACAGGATAGGAGTCAGACATTGAAGTTATAAACTTGGCTCTGTTCTCAGTGCTCAGCTGTCTCTAGATGTATCTGTATTCATAAACCGCTCTGTGACTTTGAAGTTTCCCAGTCACTCAGCTTTCCTTAGAGGGGCTCAATTTTGTGTCCACCTTAGAGAAGTAATCTAACAGCCCTAACAGGATTTGCATCTTTTAAATTATTGTGTGTCAGACGTTTTGATCTGAAGTACAACCAAAGCAAAGCTGGTCTTGCAGCTCAGTGGATCAAGTAATATATTTTAAAAAGAACAAAAAGAAAGAACACCCCCTCACACACACGCAAAGCCAGCTAGGCACACAGATTCAACTCACTTTCCTTGCTGTACTTCACTTTTTATCAAAGTGATCAGAATACACAGCTGCCTGGGAGGCAAGGCAGACATTCGTTTCTGCTTAAGGATGTGCCACTGTGCAGAGAAAGATTCAAAATTATTCGCCAGAAAGCTCACAAGAGTGTGATTCTCTAGCCCTATGACTAGGGCACTCATTTGTGAGGTAAGGGACCACAGCCCTGCTTGCAGGACGCTTCTGTATTTTATCCTATGACTACTAATGGATATGCAAGCCCAAGAGAGCAGGTAAGAAAGCAGATTTTCACTCAGCAGATGAAGGCTTTTATGTCTCTGTGTAAGGATAATGAAGTGTTTTTTTTACCCTACATCCCATGTGGAAATGCTCACATCAGAACACAATGGACAATAATAATTGTACGAATAACATACTTTTAGTCTCGCAGTCAGACTCAAGTGTGAATCACATTATAAATAATTAGAATCTAATAAAGCAAGACAGAGCAAAGAGCTTCTGTCCTGCAGCAAGATCTTGCAAGCTTTTGCTATAATGTCTACTAGTGCCTATATCTCCTCTTGAAGCAGGATCTGTCTAGGGTGATTTCATGAAGCAGACCTGAAAACTTGTGCTGTTCTCATGTGTAAATTTGATTATTATTTCTTTAATATAGAATAAAATGCAGCTTTTGCTCAGCTAAGAAAATAAGCATTCTGTAAGGTTGATAGTAGATGACGCAAAAAATTACTAGCACACTGCTAGGTTGGAACAAAATACTAAAGGATGCAAAATATTACTTTAGATTTTATTGGCAGGTATTCAGAGCAAGAATTTCATAGCTCTGTATTGCCTTGTACAGCTATCCAATCTGATTCAAAGAGTGACTCCCTCTCTATTTCCCTGGATACTGTGTTGAATGCCTGCCTACTGCTCTGAAGTGGAATAGCAGAGAATGGAGCTGGCTAGCTTGAAGTGGAAAAGCAGAGAATGAAAGCCACCATAGTGCCAAGCAAACGAGACCAGTCCTCACTGAGGTATCATTCTTGTCTCTTTTTATTCTTTCTTTCCTTCTCAGTCTCTCTGTCTCTAGAAGATGCATTTATTTGAACTTAAATGTTCACTCTCTATAAATTCATCTAATTAGATGTTGCGAATCTGATGGAAGAACATGTCTGAATCTTTCCCAGTTATTACCGAGGGAAAAAATATGTTCCAACTATATCTGCAGGGGTTATCAAAAGATGTATTGGCCATAGAATTAACAGTCCTCCCTTGTAAAGAGATAGTTGCTCTTACCCAGGCTTTCTATGTCTCAAAACTACACTCATCACACTTTCTCAGAATTACCCCACACAATCAAAAAGATGGATGTGCCAATATTTGTTATCCATCTACATCTCTGTCAGCAGGTTGTTTCTCTCATGGTCTGCAGTATGTGGGGTAAGAGGAATCTCAGGGCCTGTACTTCTTGTGGCGGTGGATCTTTGTTAGTCTTCTGTTGGCATGTTCTCATTATTGACCTTGGTCCTGACTCTGCAAAAAAGCTATTTAATCACACACTTGATTCAGTGTTATCTGAATTGCAGGTGCATAGATTATAATTGAATGCGCTGTCTAGTTCTTCTTTGAGACACTGAATATGTAAGGCACAAAAACTTCCTGCATTAAATTCTTGCCCACAGGAATTTCCGTTCTTAAACAGGCAGAGTGAGCTTCCATATTCTCATAAAAGATAGTCAGAATAATACCCTGAAGCAAAAAATCTCAGAAGTGATTGACATCAGAACGGAAATTAAATAAGCTGGAAGATATGGTCACTCCTGGATATTAAAAAAAAATCACATTTAGTGATGAAGAAATTATATGAAAGGAATGGGTGATAAATACTACTCATAAATATCAACACATGTTGCTTTGAATGAAAGAGTAGCTTTATCACAAACAAGGACGGTTGAGTGCTGGAATTTATCTCAAGGATCTTTTCCATACTTAATGATTCCATTATCTGTGAAGGGTGAAACATAGCTCTTCATGAGAAAAGTTAACCTGCCTGCTTTTCTGGTCTGAGTGCAAAGTAGAAGTCATGAGTTTTTAGTGTCAGGCTTTTGCATGGTCTCTTTACAACTAGTTACAACAGCAATAATTTTATAAGCAAATTCAACCCATTAAAGCTAATTTATTCACTGACCTAAAACAGAATAATTCCTTTTGCTATGTATTGGTTTCCCATAATAACTACTTGATGCACACCTGTGGTATGTTAGCTGCTGCTATTCCTAGGTGTTAAAAGCAATATGTATTCAGACACTTGATGTATATCATAGCCAAAGTTTCAGTGGCACTTTCCATTGTTCATGGCAGCTCTGCTGCAAGAACCTGACAGAACATGCTTGTGGGAGGGAGGCAGGATCTGGTACATGGAGCCTCGAACGTGGCTATTAGTATAACAATAGAAACTGCAGAAAATTGTTCCTTGCGAGTTTATTTCAATAGCACTGGAAGCTTCTGTGTGTGCATTGTGCATGTGTCTTATCACTTGAACAGTTGGATGCATTTGAGAGCAAGTTTTAAAAGCTGTGTTGAAGAAAAGAGCTTTCAAATGGAAAATCTGTTGAAGAAAATCTGCAAAGAAAAATCTTATCTCTAAAATTTTACAAGCCTGATAACTAGGCTGATAAGACTGGCAGAAGAAAGCCTATGTGCTCATTGTCAGCAAGCATCCTAAAGAAGTCACCTAATATCCAAAATCCTGGCTGGGCACAGGTCTCCAAGCGGAGGGCAGTGCAAGCTCCCTTGGTCTTTTTCTCCAGAGCGTGATAGAGTTGAACCCTGATTTCCCTTAACGTATGCTAGCACAATTTGTCTTGTCTGAGGATCCCACTTCCCTTTCTAAATCCTTTGGACTCCTGTCAGCAGCTAAGCCCTTGCTGTAATGATTGGGGATGGCCAGCAGAAAGAGTGTGAAACTGTACTCCTCTCTGAGCCACGGGGATTTGTAAGAGCAGTGCAGTAAGTTAGCTCAGGTGTCTAAAGAGCCCTCCGCCTGCTCCATACTGCAGACCTGTGACAGCAGGGCTGCCCCACACACTGCTCCTTCATGAAGAAAGCTGTGATAACCAGCTTAGTAAATAGAGAGTAATATTTATGGAAGCATTACCTCGCAAATCACATGACTATGTGGGCAGTCTTTTGGTTGTTTGTAGAGGTACTGTAAACAGGACATAACCTAGCTCCATCCTTCTCAGATTAATATTCTGGAAAACTGAAGAGTTATTTGTTATTATAGCAGTTTAATTTATATGAGGCACAAGATGTAGTAGAAGCTCCATTAATATTAAGTACATGTTACTTAGAATGAAAACATATACTGAATGATTACCAACATCATTAGGCAACCAGCAATTCCTATGAGAAAGAATGGTAATGAGGCTCCTTATTGATCTCAAACACCACCAGTAATACTTGCTTGTGTATCCTCACATCACAGCAGAGCTGGCAGGCTACCTGAGCCTACATTCCATGTATGCGTCCTTCAATAAGGTCAGTTGCAACAATACGGTATTGTTATGTGGCTGCCAAGTTTTATTGAAGCATTGAAATTCACTGCTAGGTCAGATGTTATTTTGCTAAGGAGGGCTGAGTCAGTCTCTTAAAAAAAAAGAAAGAAAAGCCTGATTTTTGTGTACAGTGATTGTTCCTGGAAATTGATTTACCATAGATATGAATGCTTACTTAAGTTGACCTCTTCCAAAATTGTCAAGACTCAGGTCATTTACAGACATTGGCTAAAAGTGCATTTTATTAACTGGTTCCATTCTATTTGTGTGAAAATGGGCCTTACCAATCAATAAGACAGGAAGCCTTCATTTATTGTTTATTAACTAGAGATTTAAAGGTCAAATAATATAAACTGAGTTAGGCATACAGCAAAGACAACAGTAAATGCTAGAAACCTCAGTGGTCTTTCATGGGACAAAAAAAAACAAAGACATTTTTATATCTTCTCTTCACAAAAAATAAAAATGTTCAACACTGCAATATGAGTGAGATATAAGACATTTCAGAGCCAGTGTACTTCTATGAACATATACATTTAAAGGAATATTTCATTACTATTGTTGTTTAGAGGCAGGCTGTAAATTATGGGATTCCTGAATAAACCATTGGTGAGTAGAATTAAAGTGAAGCGTAACTGTATAAAAATATCTTTGTGCAGTAGCTATAGCCTTAAGAATTCGGTACATCAAAGGATTTTCATACATGTTTGAATCTTTTTTTTATAATATACTTACAATAGACTTGTTAATATCTAGTGTTGTGGTTTGCTCAACAACATAATTATTTCAAATTACATGGTTTCCATGTAACAAACTACATTTTACTAACTACACTGTATTTGGTAAATGAAGGTTATTTCTAAATGGCAACTTTTTGCAGCCTCAAGAAATGAAATATGTAATTGAAATCTTTACATAACAATACTAAAGTGGAAAGAAATGTACAGACTAACCATGCAGAATCACTAAGAGTCACACAAAATGACTGGACACAAAATATATTTATTATCCAGTGTTCCCGTTCGTTTTACTTGAGAACACTTTAGAAAGTAAGATTTATAATAAAAAGCTAATTATATTTTCTGTATATGTGGTATATTGTGTATAATTAATGTATATTATATAGAATACATTTTATTTCTATAAAATAAATATTTTTTATGTAAAACATATAATATTATTCCTGCTAATATTCAAAGAAATGGAATTCTGACTTCTACAATTACCAAATGCAGATAGACCACCTTAATTAATGTAATTTAAAACAACGGCTTAAATTGCTATCTTTAATAAAAAATCAAGACAATCCTAAAGCTTGCAGTCGAGATGCATTATTTTCATGGGAATTTTTCCCTCCAGTTTTCAAGTGTAACACTTTGGGGGTATAACGATATTACTTTTTTAGAAATACAGAGAAACAGAAAGAAAAAGAGAAGAGAAACACAGAGAGACAGAAAAAAAGGATGTACTATTAAGCAGTTTAATAATTTTGCTTCATAGTTTTATAAAGTATAATCATTGCAGATCAAATGCTTCTGCCTTTCAAAGCAATATTGCTGTGTTCATCTGAGCTGATCTATGCCTTCACAGCCTTTATTCCATGTTTATCCAACTCATCCAGACTGGACACATTCCATAACCTCTGGCATATTGTGAGCCCGAAATACAGTTCCCATAATCCAAAATGCCCTGCTGTTTTTTCATTACATCTGTGTTGCCAAATCCTCCTGGGACATTCACATTTTTAATTTCTACCCTGTGAACTAGAAGATGCTTCTTCCTGACTGTTCAGCCTCTTTCCTGACATGCCCCTTGCTGTCAAGTGAAGTGTCCCTTAAAGGACACTGTCAAATTTCACGTTACAGAGAAAGGGCTTCTTGTGCAGGGGTGACCCCTGTCCTTAAAAGCATTCAGACCTTTTGCTTGTCCTAATTCTACACCAGAGTTACTCCAACTTTAACATGATTACTCCATGGCCTTTAATATGTTCTTGTGGCTCTCTATCCTATGAAGTAGTTACACAAAATACCTTCATGGGTTTGCCTCTGAGAATGTGGCTGAGATCCCTTCTATGGGATTCTTCAAAGTCTAACACAGAAGAGAACTGAAGATCAGGCTAGCAGAAAGTATTTTTCCTCATACCTGACTTTTGGTCTTTGTTGCATTTGATCATGAACCATGGGAATCTCTATGGAAATTTGCTGCAAAAATTCAGTCCCTGAATTTGCTGAAAATTCAGTCCCTCATTTTAGACCAAACAATCTTCAAAATCTTACTCTGTTTGAGCAGTTAAACTGCAAAATTCTGTAAATGCCAACTTCAGTTACAAGGATTCAGTGAAAGGTGCCTGTTGGGGTAGCAAACATTTATCCTTGTGGAAGATTTGAAATGTGTTTTATATCAAATAACTTCCTCTCAATGATCATGAGAACTGGCATAACAGTCAAATTATTTTTCTTAACTGCATTAATTTTTGCATGGCACTGCAAGCATGGTGGCATAGTACAGTACAATGCACATGAAGCTTGATCATCCAGTGAGGACTGGTAGAAAACAGGCCAATACTACCTCCCTATCCACAGGGGATTAGCTCAAACTCAAACCACTATTTCAGTCATATCTGTTTCTAGGTGAGACAGACGCAGTCTTCAGCCACAATACAAGTGGGAGCAGAGCATGCAGTCAAAGACTGAAGTTTGGGTGCAGATTCATAGTTGAGAAAACTGGATCAATTAGATGTATTTACTGCAACTGTAACTGGTTATTGTTTAAAGCCAGCTGCTTTCATCCAAGAAACGTAGTCTCAAAATGTAAACCTGTCTGCTACACTCAAATATACTGCACTGTCTTATATATTGTTGGCAATGCCAGCCTTCCTGCAACCAGAACAGTCCAATTGAAAAACTTCACATATAAACTTTGGCCTGGTTACATATCCTTGCTATAATGCAGATCAAGCATGTTACTGTCTGATTCATTTCAGAATGGTCCCTGTATTATCAGTCATCAGAATACGGTTTCCCAAGATCCATATCTGTTCTATGCCAACTCATTAATCCAGCTTGTATGCAAAATAATTGCCTTCACAGAGCTGGATTAATTCCACAAGTCTTCTGGAGAGAAAGTAATGTTCATC
Organism: Malurus cyaneus samueli; assembly: GCA_009741485.1. NCBI lineage: Eukaryota > Metazoa > Chordata > Aves > Passeriformes > Maluridae > Malurus > Malurus cyaneus. The sequence goes on from VKON01000205.1 coordinate 206,868, forward strand.
AGGAAAAAGTCTGATAGAATCTAAGCCTTGTGGCAACAAAATGAACTATGAAAATCTGTTATTAAATATTTTGCTTCCAAACCCAGCTTCATCTGATAATTAAAAATACAAACTGTTTCTCTTGTGACTGTGGTTCACATATATTTTTTCACAGAAGATAGGGCCGTATTATTCTTTTGCAAAGGATTTATTGGGATTCTGAAAGCACTCTTCAGTTTTCATATGACTTTTTATCCCTGTAATAATAGTTTTAAATGCAAAATCAGTAGGCTTTGCTCCTGTGTGATCCTGAGCAGATGCCAGCTGTTTACAAGCACAGATTTGTTTGCTGCAAACACATGTAAACCATTCTTCGGGGCACATTTACTTTAGACCTTTATGGGAGATAAACAGCTCACAACTTGCTAAGTAGAACTGTCCTTTGGCTTAGTCAGCTGCTTCACTGGGGTTCTGCCATTGAATATCCTTCCTACTTGACTGGAAAATAAATAGAAGTTTTTTCTTACTTGGCCTCATTTCTGAGGATCGGTTCCTTCCTTTCAACTGCAGGTGGATTTGAACTACTAAATGCTACCTATGCACTGGCACTTAGGTTGTGGTCTAATTGTCATATGCATTTGAAGGTAATTCCGTTATTTATTAATTCTTTGCTTTCTTCTCTCTACCAGGCAATGAACGTGGAGAATAAGTACAATTTTATATTAAGGAAAACTTACAATGAAATGTTAGATTGACAGGTAAAATCTTTGGTCTTAAGAAATCAGATTTTATTCTAAGGCCACATTTCTAGACAAAGTATATTCAAATGAATAATCATTAAGCAGTCAAGCCCTCTAAATGTGAAATATTGGGACAATTATGTGTGTTATACAGACAAGTAGTTTTTTCCTCTCTTTGTCAGTCATTGTCGCTAATTTGACTCTTAATCTCGCTCTTTTTTTGAAAAAGCAATGAGAGCACCTACTTTTGTTGGTCACCTTATGGCAATGGAGTTTTTGTTCCATGGCAGCAATGTGGGTATGCACAAATAAATCCACAATAAAATCTTCCAAATTGTTTTTGAATTTTTCATAAGGTGTGGGGTTAAATGCATCATGGAAGATATTTAAAACTAGACTTTTGCCCTTTAGAAAATTTTGGCCTGTCTCTAAGTTTCTTTTTACCTTAATGTCTCCAGTTCCCCACCTGTATATGTCAGTTTACTCCTCTCCTTTACTCTTCTTCCTCCTCCTTTCCTTGGCACATACCATCTTTCATTTCTACACTTCAAATGAGATTCCACTTTCTACAGAGAGATAATTTTGTGATATATTCTGAAGTTTTGGGGAGTTCTGCATTTTTTTACAACAAAAATGTTAATGTTGGAAATTAAACATGACTGCTTTCCTCTGATGCGCTCTCTAAATATGTTTTCATTTTCTGTTCAAATCTGTTTATTCACTCATGTGCAAGTAGCTCTTCTTATGTGAAAACATGTAACTTCTTGCTGTCCTAAAGAAGCTTTGTTACTGGTTCCTATTCCCAAGCCACTTTTTCTATTTTACACAAAGTCTTTATTGGATGAAGAATATCCTACCTTGGCTAGTTTACTATCAGGATGGAGAAGGCAATGACATATACCAGGAAAGTGGAGTGCTGCACAGGAGGATCAAGCTTGATTCACTTGTGCAAATTCCCTTCTTCTCAGGGTATTGAGAAACAAGAGATAAGTTCTATACTTTTCCCTGTACCAGGTTTATCTTCCTATCACTAGCCTAAAAAACATGCAAACAATCTTTGTAGTATGCTATGCAGATCTGCTCTCCATTTGTGTTGTTCTGTTGGTCTGATCTGTGAGAAATAGCACCAGAGGAAAGCAGGTGAGCTGGACTCTTTGAGAGTGAGGTGTCTGGTTCCTTGAAACAAGAGGAAAGGTGGGCTCATCCTGCTCCTGGGGATGGCCTGGCGCACAAGTCCTGCATTTTTCAAGGAGCTGTCATTAAGCAGGATTAGAGAATTACAATCTGTTATGTCTTCAAGTGCTGTAGAAATGAGGACTACCGAAAAGATTGAAATATATTCCAGTTTTTCTTTACATACTCCGGCTTTTGAATGCATATCTGAAATGATCCTCCTTAATCCTCAAAACCTACTAATTTTTAAAGTATTTGTTCATTTATGTCCTTTAAATAAATCTTCTCAATTTCTATTTAAGGAATGTAGCAACAGTGTGCTAGAAATTCTTATTCTCCAAAACAAATGAGTTTACAGCTGATGCGAAGTGCTCTTATGGGAGATGCCCACAAATGCTTGTAAGTGCTAAGTATTAATCACATAAGTGATTAGAAAATATGCAAATAAGCATGTTCATATAAAAATTCCTATTTCCATACAAATGACTCTCAGTACCCTGTAGCCTTTAGTAAGATTTTTAAAACCTTAATTATGTTATTAAAATAAGTATTTTCTTTAAAGTTAGATATTATTCTAATTATTTTTATAAGAGAAGTTAGCTTCAATGAATTTTTCCAGTTTTGGTTAAACATGTTTTGTTCCTGAAATGCAGCATATGATGGCAGGCAGATAATAATATGCATGCAACACAGAGGATGATGAAAAAAGCAAACAATTTGCATTGAAAACAAGGGTTATATAGTTGTAGTATGTGTCCTAAGATGTCAAACGATGGTATTTTAGCACACTCTTCGGCCTCATGGTAAGCACTGGACATGTGGTTGCAGAAAAAAGAAACTTCTCTCATCTCACTTTCTCCCAGTGGTGCTTTGTTAGCTCACAGCAAGGGTCTGTCTTCGTGTCCTGATCCCGCTTTAAGAGGAAGTCCAACTCAATTCAATTTGCCTTTCCGCCTTTTAGTAATGAGACAACATACATGTGAACAAACCCCATGATAATGCAGAACAGATGGGCAGATTTTAGTCTAATTAGATTCTGGACAGCTTGTTTGCTTGTAGTAAATGTGCGTATATTTAGAGATTTCACACTTATTATAGGGGCAGCAGATTAGCCAAAGACAAGGACAGAACACTTTGGAGTTGTTTTTTTTCTGCTTGACATGGGTGTAAGTTTACTAAAAAGAGCTATTTGGTAAAATCTACAAGTGTAACTGAATTTCTTGTGGTGATCGTGCTCTTCTTGGATTGAATGGTCTGCATTTTGATCCCAGAACACAAAGCACCACTACACAAACTTTTCTTTTTGAACAGCCCACTAGTAAAATAAAGGTTTCCAAAATCTGTGCCACATATATTTCTATAGTTTACCAATTCATTTTGATTGTTATACAAAAACAGTGACTCCAAAGAACATTTTTAAGTCACTTATAGCTATTCTTTTAATACATATTTATAAGTGTGCATTTTTTGTTAGTATACGCAAAGCATTTTGAAAGTTTGCTAACAAAGCATTGAATTGCTTCGGAGGAAAGTCTTTATCTGTGGCATCATATTGCCGTTATGAACAGAATGCGAAAGGGCAATTAATGCAAGAATAATTATGTGCAAAAAGAGAAAGAAAATTCGTATTGTAGCCAAGGAAATATAGTGGCATAGCATTCCCACTGAACTGAATAAATTTCTCTACTCATTATTCTCTATTATGGACCTAGAATGTATGTTGCAGTTTAGATAAAAAATGTGTGTTAAGACAAAATAAGGGCAGTTGCAACTTTAAAACATACTGTGCTGTATATGAGCCCAATTTCCATTCCTTATGCACCTACAAATGACTTTCATTTTAAAATTGGTGACACATATGACAAACATGCCATAATAAACTGATAATAATACAAAATAAAAATATAAATTTTGAAGAACAGTGGCATATATCTTCCCATCATCATCATGAGTCATCTCTTAAGAGCATCACAAATGGGTTCAAATGTTTTCCCTTCACTTCATGATCTAGACATGGAGTGGTGATGAGATGAGACTAGCCCTCATGACATGGATATATTGATGCCATTCATCTGTGTCTTGTTTTTCACAGGTGTAACAGCTGGCACAACACCCACCACCTTATTTCTGTTTCACTCAGAATTAAGCTGTTTAAAACTGAAGTAATGCTGGTCAGAGAGGAAGGGTTACTTTGAAACATAATCTGTTTGGAATTACCAGTATTTTACTCATAATAGTATTGCTGTTACCAAATAAAAGACTGCAACGTCCAGGTGAACTATATCCTGCATAGGTGTAAGAAGATGTTCTGGTCGTGCTTGGATTATGGCTCTATCCTTGTCTTGTTTCCCAGGGCTTCCTCAGTGAAGGACCTTGACAGGCTGGGTTGGTGGGCTGCGTGTTGCCAATCTCCTGAGGTCTGTCAGTAACAGACAGCTGGTGAGCCTGCTGAACACCCGTGGAACCAGCCAGGGTGGTCATGCATCGCTTCCAAAGCACAACACAGCTTTTTATCCCATTCCCTAATACCTTCTTTTAAAGAAGAATATTCTACACAATGGTAATATTACTTCTCTTATTATTATAATGTTGTTTATCATTCTAAAGGAGCTAATTTTAGTAGAGCACTGAAGAGAAAGACCCTCATAGTTGAAATCAGATTTCAAGCGTATCATAGATTAGATCTGGAAGTTATGCTGAGATGCAAAAGAGAAGCAAAATCATAGAATGAGTGTAAGAAAAATAAGAATACTGGATAACCAAAGCAGGGACCTTTTAAAATTGTAAAATGTATTTAATGACATTACACATCACAGGTTGGCTCAAAAATAGATTAATTTGTAAAGTCATATTTTAGTCAGAACAGATCTGATTTGTATCCTTCAGTGAAGTTGTTCCGATTTGAACAAATTTACTCCTGACTTTGGTCGGTGTATTTTAAACTGCACATTTTTTTAATAGGCTGTCAAAATTAAATATTTCTAAACATTTCTCTTCCTCTTATATAAGTTTATTTTAGCTGCTATATGGTCCTTTTCTTGTGCATTTTGCATTTAATATTAGTTGATTGAGATAAGTCTCATGGGAAAATTCTTCTTGTACATTTGTGTACATGCTTTTTTTTGCTTTACCCCACATGTGACAAAACAAGTTACACTAACTGGCGTTTTCAGAACGTAGAGATTTTAATTACATTTGAGCTTTTTATTCCTTTGGGATGGTGTTATCAATGCTCGAGTGACCTGAACATATTACTGCCTGGCTCTTAAATTTTACACTATATTTTTATTTGCTCAGTTTTTATATTATTAAACATTCTGCTCTAAGTCAGTTCCTCTTTCAAGTAGTCAGAACAGGTCCCCTTCTTCCCTTTGTAAGTGGGACTTCTCTAGACCAAGCAGAAACCTTGTGCTGCTGTGATCATTATCATACTGCCTTTGTGGGGGGGGAAAAAAAAAAGTGTATTTCAGGAACAAACACAGCCTAGCTCTGAGCTTGGGGAAAATACAGACTGCACTGAGACAAGTGTATGAGCATGAGCTAGAGGAATCCAGAAATGCTGGAGAAGACAAGAAGTAATCAGGAGCTGAATTATAGAGTCCCTAATTGAGCAGTCTCAGTCACAGCCAGTTTCAGATGAGAGAAGGTGCTAAAACATTGAATGCTTGGGAAACTACAAACATGACAGGTCAGCTAATAAATAATAAACAAAAAAAAAAAAAAACAGGTCCTGATACACTGTGAATGAATCCATGTGTTTTCATCGCAGAATTAGCCTCGTTCTGATAGAAATGTTAATGAGCCTTGGCCTTAGCATAAGAAAGCCCAATACAGAATAAGCTCATTTACAACAGGAGGCTCTGGAGTTTCTTTTTAAAATAATAACCCTCATTTTTAACAAGCAACTCAGTATTTGTCCTCTGAATCTTATGACATCTGAAGCCTGTGGAAATACAGATTTAGAGGACCAAAGAGACAAAAGGGAAAGTATAAATATAGAAATATACAATATCCAAAGTTAGTATATTTGTCCACTAATGAACATGTAGTCAAATATAGAGGGTTGAACTTGCTTCTGGATGGTGCAGCTTTATATAATTGTATCTCACATTAATCTTACTCTATTTTACTGCTCACAATTAGGAAATTTGCAGCCTTAAACATGTGAAATTAAAACCATGGATGATTTCTTAATTGTGCAACTCCTCAGTACTCAATTAGCATGGTTCTTCTTTCCCCTAACAACGATGTAATACTGTACTAATGAAAAACAGGGCTTCTTTATTTGCTATGGCCTTGGGGTCAATTATCAATTTATCATTGTGTCCTGCAGGTTTAAAATAAAATCGTCTGTGCAGTGTAACCATTGTACAAAATTGACATTAAGTAGATTCTGCAAGTATGGACTTAATAAAAAATACAAAGAGTGCTGCCTAAAAGGGTTCTACTCCTATAAATTCTATTAGGTTGCCTTTAATATAGGACAGTAGGAAACTGCAAAACTAATTTAAAGGGGCTTTTTTTTTTCCTTTTACTATCTTTGTGTATTCTGTATGACAATAATCAAGAGAGCTAAATTAAAAATAGCTTTGATTGTGTTTTGAAGATTTGTTATGATTGCAAACCTTTGGTAACAAAAATGTTGCTTCTGCTCTTAACAAATGAAGAATTTAGAGTTTTTATCTTAAAATTGTCAAATACTGCTATTAATTAATGAATTCATAAGTCAATGAAAAGTTGCTTAGATACTTGAAACATTAAAAGCATTGTATTTAAATTAGACAACCAGAAAATAATTAATTGGAAATCAAGTTTCTTATTTAAGCATACACCTGGTTAGGTTCATTTTTGCTCACTTACTGCAAAAATTCTATCCCCCTATGTTCCAGAATAACCCTTCTTCTTTCAGCTCTGTCCAAGAAGGTGAATGGACTTGTGTTAATACAAGGGACTTGGGAAAAGCAAATGAAAGATTGTGTTCCTTGTTCCCATCATTTTGGTTCCCACTTTCACAAAGATTTTTTTTTCCCAGAACTATGTTTCAGTCATGTTGGCCAATAGTGAATATTTGTGGGAGTTCCCTTTTAACTGTGACATCAAATCTGAGGTCCCATATTTTAGCATCTAGATTATTGCTCTGTATTTTCATCCAAAATTTTTCTCATCTTTTCTTGCTCTGGGAAGAATAATGTAATTTCAGCCTTCCTAAATCTTAGGAAAACTTCCATTTCCCTCTTGTTTCCTTAGACCCCAGAAAAATTTGATCATCAGCTTGGAGAAGAAAAGCACTAAGAAGTTTGGTTCAGGATCAAACCTTTGGTCATGGCTCCACTGGAAATTGCCCCCTGCTCTTTTCATTTACTGACAAACCACTTCCATACAATCCAGCTTGTCTTCACATACTTGTATTAAATACTCAGTTAGCTATCTGTGCACAGATAGCTGTTGTAGTGTCAGTCCAGCTTTGCCACTGAAGCAATTGTCGCTGTGTCTCTCCCCTGCACCCTGAGCCATACACTCAAGGTTTTCGTGGCAGTGCTGTGTGTGAGCAGCTCTGCCATAGTTGAAAGACAGAAAGTGATAGAACTTTGTCATGTCTTTCTTTTCCCCTTTCCTATTTTTAATCTTCGAGCTAAATTTAATTAATCCTGCTTTCCTCTTACTCTCCTGGGACTCTTTTCTGCCCCTACATTATGCTATGGCTAACTCTCAATAAACTCAACAACAGCCACACATGTAGAAGGAGGTAATGGAAGACAGACAATGCTGAGAAATGTTTTTCACACCAGACAGGTTTTCCCACCATACCCTCATAGATCTAATTCAAGCCTCTTGTGGCAATAAGAGCTTGAAGTGTATATCAATATTTTCATTCCTGAAACTAAACCAGCAAATATCACAAGAGGAGAGTAATTTTTCAACTGGCGCCTTCTTCTGTGGCAGCACACAGGGTGGCATGACTGAGATACAGCCTGTTTAATTGATTAGTGCACTTGAGAGAGGACTGGGTATGGTCCAGTACAGATCATTCTAAACATTGATAAATTACCACCTTTGTGTGAAACGGTTGAGGTGGGACCACTGCCCTTTGACAAACCAGAAAATGAAATGATTACTATTGGATTCTATTGACTTGTCTGGTTAGAGCAGTTGTGCTTCTTCCCAAAGGTTAATTGGACTTGAACTCAAGAAATTAAGGGGTCAGCTAAGGTCACAGTGACAGCAGGCAAACTTTTAACTTAGCACTAATAATATTTGTCAGGCAAAGGACATGCTGGAGTTCTTTAGCCATGACTGTTCTCAGGGAATTTACTATTTTAAAAAAAATTCTCTGTCTACATTGTTATATAAGCTGTAGCTCTATGTATAATAATGCTCATTAGCATTCTAATTTTCATCAGCCACTGTAACTCAAAGATCAAGAGTATGACTCTAGGTTCAAGAAAATTGAGCCAAACTTGCACAATTATGTCAATGAGGATCACAAAAAGAAATTCTTTAGAAATGTAAGGAAAGTCAGTGCAAAATGGTCTGGAAAAAAAAATCTGTGGATACAGTGTTTGTGGTAAGATTCTAAAACTCTTAACTTTGAAAATTCTTGTATTAACTTTGTTATTATCTTGATTTTACGTGTTTGATTCTTTCTGATTTTGGAACCATAAGTTAAGAGTCATTAAAGAAATTCACAATTGTTATGTTGGCAAAAACCCCAAAACCCCACAACACAGCATTAACTAGGAGAGGAATGAGCTCTATAATATGTAACGAGGAAAGAACCCCAAAATATCTTCATTATCTTCTCTTAGTTGTAAAGATTGGACCATACATTTGTGAAAGGATCAACAGGTTTGGATTAGACAAAGTCTGAAATTCAACTGGAGCAAATGCAGGGTCCTGCACTGGGGGAGGAACAACCTCACGCAGCAGTGCAGGCTGGGGCTGACCTGGGACTGCTGGGAAGCAGCTCCAGGAGAAGGACCTGGGGGTCCTGGTAGACAACCAGGTCCCTGAGCCAGCAGTGCCCTTGTGGCCAAAACAGCCTGGGCTGCAGCAGGGAGAGCAGTACCAACATGTCAAGAGAGCTGACCCTGCCCCTCTGCTCAGCCCTGGTGAGGCACATCTGCCATGCTGTGCCCAGTCCTGGAGTCTGCAGTGTGAGAGAGATGTGGAGTTCCTGCAGTAGGCCCAGTGGAGGGCAACAAAGGGACTGGAACACCTCTCTAGTGAGGAAAGGCTGAGAGAGATAGGCCTGTTCAGCCTTGAGAAGAGACCACTGAGAAGGAACATTATTTATGTCTATAACTATTCAAAGTATTGGAATAAATTCTGTGATTCTGTGACATTTTCACTATTTTTTTATAATATTATTAACATATGATTCCAAATGTATGTCTCTCCCTCTCTGCACATATAAATGTGACATATATTGCATATATGTAGAGATACTTCTTTTTCAAAAGACACTACATTTTCTATATTTCAAGATAAATAAGCATTAATATTATTTAGTGAAACATCAGAATTATTATACTTGGATGTGATATGCATTACTTTTAATTCACCAAATCAATGGTCCAGATAATTTACTTCATCAGATTTATCCTCAGAACAAGCAGAAGAGAGTATAACTCAGTTTTCTGGTCTTCCCATGCTGTCTTGTGTATGTGTACACATAGCTCAAGAGCATCTTTGTAGATTCAACTGATTTAGGAAGTGGAGGGAATATTATAATTGCAATAATAAGTGAGTATGCTTATGTCACAGAAGGGAAGACTCGGACCACTCAATATGAGTGATAAAGCAAACTTCAACTTTATTCATGTTACACACTGGTTATATATGGTCATAGTTAATTATGCCTACTTGCTACAATATTATTGGCTAAGTACAGGAAGTTACATTCTCGTTTCACTCCCCTCTCGGTTCTTTCCCAATCTCTCAAAAACATCCTGACCTTGACTATTCTTAGTGCTTGCATCCTGCAACATATCAAAAACATTCTGTCTTTGAACACTCTGGACACACACATCCTGCAATGTTTCCCATTATCAACACAGAGGCCCAATGCTGCCCCTGAGCAATATTTTCAGTTATTAATGCAAAGGCCTAAAATTTGCTAGCACCCAGTTTGCTTGCACAGGCCTTCCAGGGAGCTAAGTCCCTTTTCATTAAGCCATTCTGCAACATGCTTACTGTCAGAAAAAAAAAATCAAATTTGTGATGAACTTGAATACAAATTTTATTGCTTTTAAGTGTGTGGATTTAGTAAGCAGCAAGAAATGAAACTATATTCTATTACTTAAATTGAACTTGGACACTGGTATTGGCTGCCCTGGTACTGATAATGAACAGCTTATCTAGAAATCAAAATGCATGAGAAGAGTTATAGTATTAATATCTGCAAATATCTGCACTAATTTATTGCAAAACCTAAGGAGATTTGTTTCAGTTAGTGGTTTCAAATGGCTTTTCAACAAATATTTTTCTAATTAGAGAAATTAAGCACCTGGAAAACACGCAGAGACAATCAAGTTTAAAGATGCTGGTTAGAGAGGCAACTACAGGCTCCTCATATACCTGAACTTTAATTGATTAAGTGCAGGCAAAACTTAACCAACTGATTTGGTGAAAAGACCTTGGTGTCAAAATTAAAAGTGTGTATCTGCTTCCTCAGGTAGAAAGTCATGTGTCATGCAAGAAATACAAAAGCAGAGCTAGATGATGCAAGAGAAAATTTTTACATATTCTGAGACAAGTTCATTTAGCAACAGTATACCTAGGAAAAAAATTTTCAATAAACAACAAAATCCCACTTTAGGTGCTATGCTCATAGAGTGCAATAAGGTTGGGCTTCAGCATGGACAAACAAGAGTCTAACTAAATAATTTATGGAGACAGAATTTTGATATAATTTTTAAAATTGACACAAAACTAACAAATTATGAGAAAATAATCAACATACAAAAAATATTTTTACTCAATGGACTAAAAGTTCATCTGTCATTATTTCTGAATTGGAAAACTCAAAATAGGGAATTTAATTTAAAAAAACTTTTTAACTGGAATAACTCCATTGGAGTGGCTATTGTTACTCGCTAATATTATATATAATATGACATCGAATCTCATAAAGGGTACTATTACTTCTGAATATGCCGTTTTACAATCAGAACAACTAATACATTATCTGTGTCTTGAATTTTGATGTCTATAATAATGCACTCCTTTTTAAATAAATAAATTCTTATTGAGTATATTCAATACTGAAAAATGCTCAGCACCCACTTTTTGCCTGTTTTAGAGGTCATGATGAAGATGTTAATTTTTTTAATAAACAGGCAAAGCCCCTAAACCACTCATGGTCTTTGCTATCCTAAGTGAAGCTTTAAAGGTATTCTCTCTACAATATTTATGATGAAATATCCTATACAGCTCCTTTCTAAAGTGGGAAACACAAACACTTTTTTTTTTCTTTACTTCCAATGAGATTATTGGTGGCACTGTAGAAGATGCTAAACTTTTATCATGAGAAAAAGTGGGCTTTATACAGCCTTTTGCTAGCTCTACATGACAATGTTAAATTTGACCACAAAAAAAAAGAGATTGTTAGTACTTCAGTTCCTGAATTATAGCCTTGGTTTCTCTGTGTTTAGAGAAAAATCAGGTTATGACTACGCAGGGGAAAAGTTACAGAAAGTATTCTTATTATGTTGCATTGCTTCTGGGTCAGCACTTAATTCAATTTACCTTTAGAAAGAAATAGAGTTCCTTTAACCTAATTTTCTATTTGGGAAGTTCAGTAAAACAACCCCGCTGGAACAGGTGCATTAGAGAGTGGAGAAAAGGAGTGGGGCATCAAAAAAAGAGAATAAATAATATATTTCTTTCAGTTAGACAGATTGGGAAATTTTACTGGTTTAGTTCTGGGTATTTCTGTGTCTTAGATTAGGAGAAACTTAATGTCTTCAATTAAAATAATGACTGAATTAGTTAATTGTGTATTTTAGGCACTTTTTAAGTACTGCTAAAAACAGAATATATTTTCATCAAAGTTTCTAACTACTAAGACTAGAAAATTCCAAGATCTACCTATCTTCCATATTCTTAAAATAAATCCAAAGTCTTACTCTCATATTTCTGTGAGCAAAACTCTTTCTACACAAATGTCTTTAAGGCTTTAACTTGTCAATGTAAAACAGCATGTTGCATCACATAAATGGCAGTTAGTGACCAAATTATGTCTCTAGATGGCATTTTATGAGATAAAGTCAGATTGAATGTGCATAGAAAAAAACATAAGTCTATATATAGTTTAAATAGTTCTGCAAGTCTCCCACATGCAGCAACAGCAAAAAATCATTGGCTTGAAGGTTTATACAGTCTACTCAAAAAAAAAGATGTTTGAATTAAAAAAGAAGATAAAACAATTACAGTAGACTGTGAGTATTCTGCTCATATATATGATGTATTTTTCTGACTGAAACAGTGTTTTTAGTAATGAATAATAACAAACTATGTATGTATTTATTTAATGTGACTTCTGCTATTGTCATTATTTGATAAAAAAATAGGGGTCTTCACTGTAAAAGAATTTTCTTCACTTTTCATGAAAAAGATTTTAAGATTTTTTTTCAAGAAGTAACATTCTCATTTCCATCTTTTCACTTTTATGTATCTTGTCTTGTAAATTCCTGTTACCTCAGGCTTTTCTGACTGTTGCTCTCATCTTCAGTCACAGGTACAGGCACATGAAAACTGTGTTTTTCCACCTACTTTCACTTTGTCCCTTCAGAATAAACGGAATGAAACTGCTTTATCAGGGATTAAGTAGTCAGAAATAAAAGTTAAATGAGGGGTTAAATGAGGAATGCCTATTATTCATGGCATCTCTCTGGACATCTTTTATGATTTTGTCTTTGCATCTCAGCTTTAGGTTCATTTTCATAGAGAAATTCCATTAATACAGAATGCAATAGTGACACATGAGAAAGAAATTGCTATTGCCTAAATTAAAAAAAAAATAAAAAAGTTAATATCTAACTCTAACCATGGATAATTAAGAACAATAGGTACAGGTGTGTCTACCCATTGTATGCAACCAACCCATTTAAAATGCTTCATGAATTTTGTTTAAATTTAATGTGTGATTAAAAGTGCTATAGTTGAAAACTAAAATGCAGTTGTGGTGCCACATCGAAAACCACAAGGAACACAAATCTTCCTTCCCTTTTTTTCACACA
>VKON01000205.1:223930-238882 GCA_009741485.1 Malurus cyaneus samueli
GTAACCTTAACAATAATAAAAATATTCTTACAGATTCTTATTCTTTCAATCAGCCTGATAAAGCATATGTACTATCATTTGTCTTCTTCTTTCTAATTTTTTTACTGGTTTAGTTGCATAGTTTCCCTCTCTACCTACTGCTAAAATTCAGTATTTGGAGCAGTTATTTTTATACACTGCAGTAAATATTTCAGTGCCCTTGCATAACATCCATCTGAATGAGTTATTTCTAATCAGGTTTAAAATGTAAAAGCATTTCAGGCTGAATTTTTTAAAAGTCTCTGGATGCTAGATGTATGTGCCATGCATAATGCTACTGAACTCCAGCCTGGAGTGGGGTTTCTTATGAGCTTGTGAACTGTTAAAATTGAAGGAAAACCCACAAGTAAAGCTACATGGATTCAGACTTTGTGTTTAGGCAGTCTAGAAAACTCCGGACCTGTGTTGGCAAATCTCATGTCTGTGACAGTACCTATTGCAATGAGGAGAAGAATGGATGGTTTTCTGTGCTGCTCTGGTTTATGCCAGTGGTTACCTTACATTTTTGTCTGCTGGAGCATAATGTGACTGTCTGCTCCATGCTTTTGTATTTTTTTCTAGACCTGGCTGCACAATTCTTTAGGAGGTACACAGAATAACAGTCTTTCTTGGTGCTGAATTTGTCTTCAGAGATGAAAATCTCTGAAAGTTTATATTCTTCAGTATTTCCTGCTTTTGGCCTGCTAGTAAGGAGAGCCAAGGAACACGATTCTGTGTGTAGTTTCTGCTATATGGGCTCAGTTGGATGGAATCTGAGCCGAACACTGGCAAGATTTCTAAATTCAAATAAAAGTTAGATTTTGTCAATATTCAAAGTGTTTTTCTGAAGGGTTGGACATTTAGTAAGCCCCACCAAAAATATTGTGTAGCACTGCCCTCAAAACTTTTAGGAATATCAGGTTGCATGTTAGAAAATCAGTGTAAATTTTTGAAATCTTGGCTTAGAATTCAAGAAATAGAAACTAAGTTTGTAAATTCAGGGCTGAAGCCTACTCCAGTTTTTTTTCTTTTTTAGAGTAAAAACTTCTGTGGGCTCTAAATTTTCCCTTCTTGTTGCAACAAAACAAGTTACAGGCCTTGTGGAAAAGTGATGGGCAATTAATTGTTGCTAAGACCTATTCTTGAAAAAGGATTTCCAAACTTGGATATCATGTGCGTTCCTGAATTTTTCAATGTCTCTTCAGCACCTCCCTGGTAGCGCATTTCTTGCTGTGCTGCCTGCTTCAGTGTCAGCCATGCCATTCCCTTCTCAGGCAGGGAGAGGCAGACAGAGCTGGCAGGAGGGATAGGGGATGCTTCCTTTCTGTTCTGTCTTCCTCCAGTGCCATGTGCAATCAGATTTGTGGCATGTCACTTCAATCTGTCAGCATCCCCTTAGTGCTACTCAGTCACCCGTGAAGAAATACCTTGTGTGTTGGCAGAGGATGTGCTTTAACAGCACCCAGTCGCTCAGTCAAGCAGGCGAAAAGGGGCAGCAGACAGCACCTTCACACCAGTGTATGCTAACTGAGCTCTGTCGATGTGTCCTGACCTCATAAGAAGACACAGCAAAAAGACCTGGGTGAAGAGCAGGGAAAGGCTACCCTTCCCTTGGCCTGCTAAAAATGGCAGCTTATCTTTCTATCCACTCCAGTCAGAAACAAAACATATTTTCGTGCTGTGTGGCGTGTTCACTCCGAGGTTTTTTTTCTTTTTTTTTTTTTGTTTTTAAATATATATAAAGATATATTTACTATACAAGAAGACTACATACACGTTCCCTATTTTGCAGTTTATGGGAATGTAAACCACTAGATGACACCAGAGATTTAGTTCTTATAGACCTGACTTTTCATTCTTTATTCATCGTCTGTTCAAAAGTGAACGTGTCTTGCTGAGATTGTAATCTAAGATTACAGAGGTACGCAAATTAAGTGATCTGGCAATTATTAATAGTTACCTTACTTTAATATTATCAATTACTGTCCTAGAGTGCAAAGAGCTTAGAATTTATGATCATTTGGACAGTGGATCTCAAACATTACCTCTCCTTCCCTGCTGTGCATATCTTTAATTGTCTACCACAGAAGCATCACTTATGTTTCCACAGCCAAGAGTCTGCTCGTGCTCCTGCAGCAAACTTTCCTGTTGCAGTGGGTTACAATTCACATCTGAGAATCTACAGCAGGTAAAAACTCATCAAGACTTGCTGCAAGATTATGTATATATACCAGGTTGGAATCAACTGTTATGCCCAACTCTGCTACTTTTACGTTTCTCTTGAAGTGATCTAAAACCAATGGTTTGATAATAAGAACTAAAAAATATTTTCCCTTTCTCAAAAGAATATAAAAATTTATAACTTTATATGAACTTTTGAGATTTAGGTTTTGGTAATGGAAAAGAAGAAGCAGGTTAAATGTCCTTTTATGTTATTTTATTAATTTCCCGTCACACTACCAGATAAACAGCAATAAACCAAAAATATATAAATATCCAAGGGCAACAGGTCTGCATGGGTGTTACGTTACTCAAAATGGCTGAAATGTCTAAGTGGTAAACAGAAATTTGTTCTTATGTGTCCAAGTTCTTGAAAGCAGCATAGTATGAGTCATGTCATTCACAAATACCAGTTAGACATAGACTCTGTTTGACAATACAGAGAATTAGTTTGGCCGTGAAAAAATATGCAACTCTGGAGGAAACAATGATCTTCAGAGATTTTTAGTCATTCCTACCACCCATCTCCAGATATTAACATAACTAAGCAATAACATTTTTACTGAAAGAAATCATTCATAAATATTCACTGGCTTAAAAAAAACTGGGACTGGAGTATAATAGTTTTTCTTGTATGAGTGTGTTACAACACACGTGTACCCATGTACCCATGTGTTTCATACACTTCAATGTTACTGCTTAGAAAAACTTCAGCAATTCCTCACTCTGTCTATTGTGGTCATCATTACAGTAATAGGAAAGGGAAGATGCACTAGTGAAGAGAGAACTTACTGGTGAACTTTACACAAGTAAGCAAAAATGGGGAATAAAACATAAAACTTTTATTGAGCCCCATCCCCAGTGATTGGGTTTTTTAACAGTAGTTGGTATTTTTAAGCATTTTTCTGATGCGGCAATAAATTTAAATGCCTTTGATGAAACTTCTCATTCACAGCTTGCCTGATTGCTGTCATCCTTGCTCCATAGCACAGTGTGAGCTGGGAGGTGCATGAGCATCCACCCTGAGCTTTGCCCCCGTGTCAGAGAAAATCACCCACATTTCTGAGTGCTGGAGAGGAACCTACCACCTGGTCTAGATCAGCGGCTACTGGGAGGCACCCACCCTGCAGGTTCACGGCCCTACAGAAACAGCAGTGCCAACCACACCGTGAGTGTAAGTGCCAGCGTGAGGTGAGAAGCCTGCCAGGGCTGACTCCTGGCAAAGTGAAAATAATAAATCAGTCAGTGTATGAAAAGGAATCATTGTGTAAAGAAATTATAAAGGTTATAAGGAGGGATCGCATGCCTGTTGGATAGGACTGAAGAAATGAAGTCTTATTGTAACCCAGGGAACTTTGGGATGTGATTTCTGAGAACAAACAAAATCCACTATTAGCTTTGATGATACAACTAAGAAAGACTTTCTTGCCTAATGACTTTATGAAAGTGTGGCTTGCAGAATGTCTGAAGTTTCTTCACAATAAAGTGAAGAATGCATGTGAAATATAATTTCTGTGTAATTGCTATGGTGTTAGTACAGAGGCTCTGCAACTATTAGTTTCTGAGTACTTGAATAGAAAAATTGGCACTTTCGTTCCCTTCTCAAAGATAAGACAGGCTTTACCTGAACTTTGCTTTTCTGATGAGTTTGGCTTGGGTTCTTTTTTCAGAAACCACATGGAAATACTCCCCATAAAAAAGTCTTGGACATCATGTTTTTCAAAGAAATAGAATATATGTCATAATTGTTTGATGTTTGAGTTTTATTTCACATCTGAAAAACAGATCCCGTTTTTATGTGGAACAATGACAATCGTCAGTGAAAGCACTGCATACTCTGTTTGACTCTCTGTTGTTAAAAATCCAACTTGTTTTGCCCCCAGCAGTTTTATAGGCAGTTCAGATTGCCTCATAAAACTCTAATGGTTTTCCTCATACACAATAAGTATTGTGTGACAGGCACAGAAAACACGTCTTATCACAGTTTATGCTAGGTAAAATATGCATCCAGCTTGACCACTGGTCCACCTTCAACAATTTTTTTCATTGTAAAATAGTTCTGAATAATATAAGTAATACACATTTTTTAGATTTTAACCTTTTAAAAGTAAAGCTTTGGCATATTAATGTGTATCAAAACTTTTATGTCTTCTGTTATATCATGGATGGGAAAGTTTTAACAACTTAAAAAGTACAAAGTATTAACAGAATATATATCACAAAATATTTTTTGGCAGAGGTTTATTTTGTAGAAATGAGGTCTTTATTTTGAGCGAGCTTTACACATAGGGACCAGCATTAGCAGACTTATTTATTGTGTTCAGGAGGAATGCCGAGGCTATGACATTTTTTAACACCTTACAATTGACGTAGGAAGGATGCATAGATGAGAACTGCTTCACATGTGTCTCATTATTTTACTTTCTAAATATAAGAAATATACTGCTATCACTAATTTAAAGTATGCAAAATTTGAAAGGTATTTGTCAGAAATCAGGATATCTGCTTAGATGTAAATTGTAGTTCCTCATATTGCCGTTTATCATATTTGTGTGATTCTCTTCATCTTCTATATCTTTCATTTTAAAGGACACTGATTTCATCATTTCAGTGTTTTTGCAGAACTGTGAGGTTTAAACACCTAAATGTTATTAAATCTTGAGTCTTTCTTAAATCTTATCAGAATACTTATCAGTATACTACCTTATCAGTAGTTGCGACTATTAAGTGTAAAATTTAAAATACAAAATCCTGACACAAGAGCTGACTTACTTGAGAGAAAAGCATTTTTAGAGGTTTGTACAGGAGCTGAAACATCTAGGGTATATTAATGAGTCTTAGAATGTTAAGGGGATTGGAGTTTACGTTTGTGTCTTAATGCTTTTAAATTGCCTTGATGACCTACAGAATCATTCAGACACATCAGCCCCTCCCTGCCTGGGCTTGGCTGCTCCCTTTCATTATCTAAGAAAAAACCTACAAATACAAATGCATGGTTCTTCCTGCAAGATATGTAATTCTAAAATGGACACACTGTGCTCCCCCTTAGAGTCAGATGTATAATCAAAATTGACTTCTGAAAATTATGTGGCATATAATATTTGGCAAAATAGTATTAGATATAGTTGTAATATTAATGATGTCAGACATTATCATTAATAATTATCATCATCATTATGGCGGTTGATAATCAAAGAATACAAGTAATGCAAGATTCATGAGAACAAATAATATATTTTTTATGAGGCAGCTAATACAGTTTGAAAAAATAAACCAGGACACACAAGCCTTTGACAGACCCGAAATAGAAGCAACGAACTTCAAAGGTGACCTGGGTTTATCTTGACCATATTTTGTATTAGCACCTACAGACAGGCATAGTGGAGATCCATTGTTCAAAGCACTGTGCAAATAGAAAATAAAAGACAGTTCCTGCTCCCCTGAGCTCACAAGCTAAACACTGAGCTGGGGAAAAGCAGGAGTGCATACAGGCATACAAAGGTTAAGCTTTAACAGCTCAGTAACAGAACCAGAAAGGAACTTGCATCTCCTGGTCTTCAATCTAGACCCCAGTTGCTCAGAACACATTTGAAAGGCAAATGGTAATTTGTATTTCCTCCCTCATAACCCTTAGCGGTAGAAACTTGTATGTTAGGAGGTCAAGATGGACCATATGTGTGTCAGTGCTGGGGGCTTGGTTCTGCAAATCACTGCTCTGAGCTGCAAAATTACTACCCTGCATACTCATGGGGATTCAGTAGTGGAAATCGACTGGTGGAAACACAGTGAGTACCACGGCAGAGAAACAACTGATGAGATAGAGCCCTTTATCTGGAGCTTCTTCTTTTTACTCATTTTATAAAGACATATTATAGTTCTGAAAGAGACACCTAGCCAGCATTTTTACTTGTTGATTATTAATAGATAATTTTAGATTAGCAATTTTTCAGGACTTAATATAACAGAAAGTAGGTTAAAAATGATGTAATGATCTAATTTCCTTCCCCCACCCCCTTTTTCTGATAGAAATATTTCTTTATTTTTTTCCCCATTTACAGGTGCAGAATTAAAGAATATGTTCACTCACTATATTATTGATGCACTTAAGTGAAGTGTTCCAAAGCATATAATTACCGTGTAGGTTTATGGCCCTGAAGTAGATTGGGATAGTGGTGCTGCATATCCATGATTTGAAGGACATACAGTGATGATTATAGAGGCAGTACTCTACATCCATTCCAGCCCTTTTGTGTTTAGCTGGTTGCCATGGCAAATAATTGGATAGAATTTAAGCCACTTTCTTCCAAGTGGGAAATTCATAATTTTACCCTTCACATAATTTTGAACATACTTTTAAAGATTCTTAAAGTTTATGCAGGAATGGAATACAGACTGGGTAGGAAAAAAAATAGATTTCTATACAGGAAACAACGTTTCGTTTGGAGGTTTCTTTCTTAGTTCTTTCTTTTTCTTTTTTTTAATCCTGAAGATTCAGTTTTCTTAACAACATGATATTGCAAGATTTGAGCCTAGTGAAAATGCAAAAAGTTTTGAACCCACAGGGATAGGAAAAATGGAAGTCAAATCAGTTTGCTTTAGCAATTGGTATTGAAACAGATGGACAATTTTCCAAATGTATTTAGCCCAAACCTTTTTCAGTCTTTGAAAATGTTGGTCATGTTGTGTTTGTGGTTCATGATAAGCATATTTCATATGTTTATTTTTTGAATTTGTTTCTTTTTTCTGAAGACACGGGTAAACTTTCCAAAAGATCCTCTGTGGTTTCATGTCAGTGCCCAATATACGCTGCCCTGGCTCAGTTTGGGGTTTATTTTCTTATAGACTGCACTATCAACTATAAAGCCCCAGCAAGCTTTGCACAACAAAATCATGGAAAAGACAGGATTCCTCTGCTCACAGGAAAGTTTTACAGTGGGGTTTTCTGAAGGTACACAGAATGCCACCGAGTCTTGTCCCACTAGAGTTGCCCAGAGCCTGGCAGGAGCCACTGCTGCCTTCTTGCCTTTAAAGCAATCAGTGCTTTGAGGGAGCAAGAAATGCAGCTGTTGCTGTAACGTATGCAGGTGGGGATGGCCATGGCTGCTTTCACCCCATTTCCCTCAGAAGGATAATTTGTACCTACTATTTTAGAGAAACATAGCCCCTAAAATAAGCCGCTTGGACATTAAAGAAGTACATGACTTTGATCCCAGTAGAGAGGGTCATGTCTGCCCACATTTTGCATCTAAAATGGGTGGAAAGAGTAGCTTCAGAGACCTTCAGAATTACACCTATGTTTTCTTTGGTTAGACAGGAAACCTAAGCCCTTCTTTACTTATTTATATGTTGAAACTTTAAACATAACCATTTTCTTTAGAGACATGGAATGACCTGGACTGTGACTGTGTTTGTGATGTGGGGACCAGAACATTATGCATGACCTTTCTAATTTTTATCTCCATTCATAATAATAGCCCTATATCTTGTGATCACAAAAATTAGAATATTTCTTTCATGCTTTGATTTGTACTCCTGCATTACCAACTTCCCTGCATTCCCAAACTAGATTTTGGGTTTTACTGCTGCTTTGACAGAAGTATCCAATCCAAGATTTGAAAATTAAATATTGACCCTGAAAAAGCCTGGTTAGTTTGGGAACTACCTTAATTGAAAGACTGGAGATTTAAAGCTGGTTCTAATCAGCCGGGTTATTTCCCTAATGTGCCTTTTTACAATCCTAATTCAGTCTTGAAACTGAGTGCAGGGTTTTATTTTAGATTTGCCAATGCTGAACACATACAAGAAGATAGGAAAAGAGGAGATCTATTTTCCAAATGCATTCACTATTACTTTTTTTTTTCCAGATTTTTGCAAATATTTTAATCAAAATTTTATCCTTTACTGAAAGATTGAATCACTGATTATTTTTGTAATGTTTTGCTATTTTCAAGCAGTAATTACCACTTTTTTAGAGTGGTAAATTAATTTTTTTTAATTATGGTCTGCCTAGAATCTAAAAAAGGAGACCTTCCAGCTGACTTGTAAACTAATTAATTTCAGACATCTTCTTTGAGTCTCTTTTGTGTGGTGATGGCAACCCACATTTTCTTTTCTTCTACCTAGCTCCAACTATCTGGCAACAAATTTGTTGTACGTGCATGTCTTTGATGAGGACACTTGACTACTTTTAAATTTGTTATATAGAGAAATCCAAAGAGAAAATCTGGAATACCCACTGGCCTCTCAGTAAAATGTTTGTTTGTTTGTTTGTTTTTTTAATGAGTTTTACATTAGTATGTTGTTGAAGATGTATTATAGTTTAATGCAGCATAGGCCAATGTAACCTCTTCTTGCTTATTTCCTGTAAAGAGATATTGTGGTATCTTTAAACTAAAATATTGAAAATACTTTAAACTAAATTTATCAAAATTAATTTTATTACTCTGAGGCAGTGGCAAAGTATATTACCTTAGATGACAATGATATTTTTCCTGAAGAAATGTGGATGTGGCAAAATGTGCCTTATCCTAACAAAAAAATTTCTACAAGATATAAATGTCTAGGAGAGACATGCTTTAAATTTTTGGGAGAGAGTGAAGAATAACATAATGAAGAGGGGAAGCATATACAGGATGAGGAGTGGAGTGGAGCACCGGACGACATACACACGAATACTACCAATAGTAGCATTATAAACCCCTGTGTGAATGATAGAGCAGAAGGCCTGGGATGGATAAGGCAGCCAGGCTGGGAGTGCCTTGTGTTATTATGGATCTCTCTTCTGTGCAGGTTAGGAAAGGTCATTTCATTTCTTAGCTCTTGCTTCAAGGGCTGCCACAGATCAAGACAGGATGCCAAGGGAGGTCAGCTATGATCATGCCACAGAAAATTAATCTAAACCACCCCACTATTTTCAGTACCATCATAACAAACAAATAATTGAATTTAGAGTTCATGTCAAGGGGGAGTCAGGAGTAGGAGGCTCACCTGGGCAAATATGTGAAAGTACATAAAAGAGAAACAGAAAAAAATAAAAAAGAAAACGTTACTGATAAGTGATACCTCAGCTTTAGTGGTTAGTGGGCACTTCTAGATTGAACTAGGAGCTGGGTGTACGCTTCAAAAGGAAATGCCAGGGGAAGACCCTGAGTTACAGCAGCACCAGAATATATGTATAAAACATGCTGGTGAGTCTCCTCTGTCAAAATTTAGAAAAAATGACAACATCTGGTCATGGTGACATCTTAGGTTGCTGAAATGCTTTATTCCATATGCCCAAGTAAACAATGGCTGCATTGATTGGAAAGAGCTCTCTTTTCCCCAACCACTTCAACAACAGCCAAACAACATCTCTCACTCTGCATCTCCTTCCTCCTGTTTTAAACATGGACAGACCTCACCTACAAGTGTTGCTTTTTTTTTGTTATTGTTGAGGAATGAAGAATCAGTGTGATATTCCAGCCCCTTTGTGCGCACAGCTGACCTCAATTTCCTCTCAAACACCCCTTACTTATGTTCTATTCCACAGGGCTGCTGCATTGCAGATTGTGAAACCCAGAAATATGGACCACTCTATCTAGTTTGCAAGGACTATAAAAAATGCATAGTTATATTTTGGTTTACTTTATGAACAACTTATGAAAGTTCAGTATGAAAGCCACTTACTGTCTCTCTTTGCATATGAATTCCTTTAAATTAGAGGTAAATTTAAATTCCTTTAAATTCCTTTAAATTTTGTAATGTAAATTTGTCCCCAAAAATCACAGGGAACTCCTACCAACTCTTAGTTTCCTTCATAACTGATTATGTTTGTCATATAATCTGGGATTCCTTATAGGATCAGTAGTATGCAATATAGTTTTTTCAGGGTAATAATTTTTAGCAAATAGTTTTTGCAATTTTTTTTTTACATAAGAAGTTGATTCAGAGTAAAAAGATATTTTACTTTATGCTGTAAAATGGTATTTTATCATATTTACATTTCCAATAAAATTCTATTGTTTACTTGATCCATCATTTTATATGTAATTTGTATGTAATAATTTATAATTTATTTTATTTGTTTGAGATTACGTAGAGTTTTCCTATGATATTCAAATTATCCACAAGCTCCAATATGTGGTTCAAAACATCTGAGCTACCTGTTAATGCCAGCCTGGAAATTAATGAATTCTCAGCATTGTCTTAAAGCCATGAAAAATCATTTCATCCCACACTATATTTACAGCTTGCAGCAACACACCTCTATTTCTGTTGGCTTCCTCAATACAAGCAAAACACAATACAAAGCAAAACAAACAGTCCATAATGTAAGCAGTTTATTAAACACTGTGTGTGTGTCTGTGTACAGCAGGAAATTCACATCTACCTGGTTGGCTAAAGCACCACAGAACAGAGATCACATGTGCTCATATTTTTCCTCACCCATGTTACATGGAGTGTGAAAGATGGTGAAAAGACAAAGAAAGTGCTGGCCTCTCATTGTGGAGATTTTATCCAAGTGTTACAGTCACAAAATCACTGCTATGAAAATTTCTTTGGATAAAAATAATAGATATGTTCAGAGACAATAATTTTCCCTTAGTATAATTTAGACTTCTGAAAGAGCCCTGTCCTACTCCTGGACAGTATGTCATATTCAAGTCAGGCAAGCTATGGTCTGAGGTGACTAATCCCCAGATTGTCACCTCATATATCAGGGCTCAGTGTAGACAAGTGGGGAAATTGCTGAATTGATGGGTCAAGGCCAGTAGTGTGAGGTTCAGTAAGGCCAAGTTCTGGGTCCTATACTTCAGTCACAAAAACCCTGTACTGCACTGCAGCCTTGGGGCAGAGTGGCTGGAAAGCTGCCCAAAGGAAAAAACATGAGGGTGCTGGTGAAAGCAGCTGAACATGAGCCAGGGTGTGCCCAGGTGGCCAAGAAGGCCAATGGCATCCTGGCCTGGATCAGCAATGGTGTGGCCAGCAGGAGCAGGGCAGGGATTGTCCCCCCATAATGGTCAGTGGTGAAGCCACATGCATGATGTGCCTAGCTTGGGCTCATGGACAAAATCTGAGCATCCTAACTGAAGCTATTAGCTTAGTTGAAACACAGATTGAAAATGTTTGTGCAGCCTGTAAATGTAAATTAATCTGCATGTTGATCCAAGGAGTGTGTTCTGCTTCAGAAATGCCATGTTTTTATTACTTCAGATTTTTTACTAGCATGAAATAGCCAGAGACAATTTATTTTAATTACAAATTCGTATTTTGTAAGTACTAAAACATCATACAAGTTGTTCTGTAACATTCTAGAAGACAGAAACATAAAAAAACAACACTGATGAAACAGGTGTGTATTAAATAGCATTATCCCAGCAATATGATGTATTTGCAGTCCCCAAAATGCATGAAGGTTTCTTGGCTATTTCTTATAAACAAGGCCTTAGTTTCTTGGCCTGTTTTCTTATACAAAGACTGCACATGAAGTGGAAAGTACTTGCTGTGCATTTCCCCTGTCATGAGGAAAGCACCATAAGTCGGTAGGAACAGGGGACATCTCTTTGCTGCTCCAGAGAACAACATCCCATCTGCCCATACCCATGACTGCACTAGAAAGGGGTCATCAGGGGCAATACAGGGCAAGATCATGCTGTATTTGATTATCGTCATCATCTTGGTGAAAATTCAGACTGCAGACTGCTTCCAGCACAGCCTCGTGCCTGCAGAGGTTTAGAACAAAGAGTTGGATAGGCATCCTTGGGTAAGGTATCTGTCACACTGTGCTCAGGCACTATGAAGTAGACATGTGTCTCACTGTGGACTCTTATCTCTGTTTTCTTTCTTTCAAATTATAAGAAACATCATAAAAATACTTCAGGAATTCTAGCTGCCATCAGACATTCCTTCTTATATAAGCTTTATTTAATGCTGTTCTGTACTCTTACTAGGGAACAGTGTGAGGAACATATCACCAATTTTGGAGCAGTCTTCAGGGCAAAACTCTGACCTGGCTGTCTGAGCTGAAAAGAATCACATGACACTGAGTTCCAGTTTCTATCTCACTGCAAATCCATATCCTGTCTGCCTGAACAGACTAGTAGGCCAAGTCATGAGCAGCAAGCAACAAAAACATTTTTCACATTCACAGAATATCAAGTTGAAGAGGACATCAGGGATTATGTGGCCAAACTTTCCTGGTAAAAGCTGTTTATGCAAGATGACTCAGCACCCAGTCAGAATCAAAGAAAGTGTCAAGAACGTCTGTTTTTTCAGCGTTGTTAGAGGCTGATTGACTTTTCCTGATTAACAGCTGGATGATATTTTTTTTCTGGTTTTGTTGTTGTTTCTATACCTGAAGAAAGAACTCTTTCTTGTAGTTTTTGTTATGACCAATTTCAATTTGAACTGAGGTTTTGTTTTTCAAACTGCATCTCTGCATGACCTGGAAGTGCCCTTGTAGTTGTCCATGTGTAGTTGTTCTCCATCTCTGGCATTCTTCTCTTTTGGTTTTGAGCATATGCAGAAGCTCTCAGTGAAGCCAATGTGGTTTTCTGCCCTGTCTACTTCCCTTCCCTTTACCTTTCAGTTCTCCACATTGCTGCCAATGAAATTCCTGTCACTATCTAGACTGCTGTCATACCGTTCTCTTGGAGGTAGGCGTTCCTTTAATCCAGAAACACTGGCTCTTTCTGCAATACTCTGTCTGTGCACATTTTAAACTAAAATTGCCCTTTCCAGGGCTGTTTTACTGGGTGGGGCTCTGACTGGCCCCTTCCTGGCTGCAGCACAGAAACCGGTAGGGTCTCCCTTAATGTGAAAACTTACCATCACCCAGATGGTGGCTCCTCCTAAGCAGTGAAGTTTGGGGCAGGCTCCTTGGGCTCCTTGGTAGCTTGAGGAGCTGAGCAGGCAGTTCTGTACTCCTTCAGGCTGCATTTGTTAGACCTTTAACCCTTAAAAATTGCTGCTGCCTTGTCCTGCTGTGCGGGATTGCAGAATGCAGGGGCAAACTCAGTAAAGAAAAAGGAGAATTCATAGTTTTCCTCAAGCAGGAACACACTGGCCACCTCCATCCATTGCTATCTTCTATTTCAGAAGCTGATAACTATCTTATCTACATAATCTTGTCTTAGCTACTTTTCTTAATATATTACTTAGAATGAAGTTTGGACCCAGAATTGAGTGCAGGGGCATAATTTCAAGAGCTTTTTGCTGCAAATGTTCAAGCATTTTGAGACTTTATGTAGCTGAGGGAGAAAATAGTATAAATAAAAATTGAAGATAATTATAGAATAGCATTAGCTTCAGTAGTTTCTAGACCAAATTCCTTCTTACCTGGCAGAGAAAATAAGTTGCCAGTATATATTGATGACTTTTGGAAGCATGAAAATTCAACGATTCTTTTTGCCAGTGCACCCAGCCCACTAAGGTCTGGGTTTCATCAAACTTCTGGAGCAGAATTACTGTTGTGAGTCTTTCTTTTGCTAGAAATAAAGCAGAATTGATTTGGTATGGTAAGAGCTTTCATTTCATATTGTTTCATTAATACAATGAACGAACACTGAGGAAGAACAGAGAATTATATTGTACGGCCTAAATATCCTTTCTGTTAGGCACTGCTGTGCTGCAGTTGTTGGTTAATATGTACCTAATCAGCTAGGTAGTACCTCAAATATGTTAAATCAGGTCTTGCAAGTAGGAATAACTCCAAAACTCTTTCCTTTGTTGGAGAGAATAAAACATGCTATGGAAATGTAATATGTATAATACAGCTGTATCTCATTTCCTAGAGATATGTGCTGTCTAGAACAGTAAAACTCTTAAAGGTTCTCCACTTATTTTTTTTTTAATCTTGCCTGAAGAGATTTAATTTTCTTTTATGTTATTTTCTTTAGCACTCCAGGCATCCAGGTAAAATTTAAATTGACATTATTTAAAATTTTCAGGTGTTTTTTTCTTTTTTTTTAAATTTATTTTAACATATTACTCCAATTCATTTACCTTAATTTTTTTCTCCATGAGAAAAGATAAAGGAATATGTCCCTTATTTTTTTTTTCTGGTTGGCCTTACTAGAATAAATATTTTATCTTAATTAGCATGCATGTATCCCTTAAATGAACATAAGATCTGGTGAGCAGTTATAGTATCATATTATAAGACAATATAAAGGTTGACAATCTACACCCTGAAGTGCATTATTGCTTTTATAAGAATCACACTTCTTTCTATGACTTTGGTAATGGACTCCAACCTCTGCAGATATGTGGAATTCACACATCTGAAAATCCTCATTAACTAATTGGGATTGTCACTGCCCAGCAAGTCATGAATGTTGGGCAATTAATCCCATCAGGAATAGCTCTCCCTAGGCAACAAATAGGCGCGTCAAAAGAGTTGTAGATAAATATCACAATTATTCTAAAATATACAACCAGGAGAAGGAAAACAGGAAAAATAAAATCAGCTCTAACATAAAAAGTATATGACATTTGTAGGTTTCATGCTTTCTTGTAATTTTAGAAGTAGAGATTCACTGAAAGCATCACAGTGTTCAGGCTCAGCTGACAAATTAGAGTCAGACGGTCTCTTCAAACCTTATAAAATAAGAACAGAAAAGCTTTGATTCAAGAAGTTATAAAGAAATACTTTTTTTTGCATCATATTCTATGTTTGTATTCTCTTTACAAGACTGCAGTAATATATTTTCTTGTCATTTGTATTCCAAATGCCCA
>VKON01000205.1:257676-286218 GCA_009741485.1 Malurus cyaneus samueli
TGAACACTATCTCTTATACTTTGAGCCTTCATAAACTTTGCAGATAGAATGATTGCCAAGTAGGTTGAAAAAGTTCCAGTAACTCTAAGTAAAATTTAAACAAATGTGTCCATTATTAAAATTAAAAAAAAAAAAAAAAAAAAAAAAAAAAAAAAAGAGAAGAAGGGTATAAAAGCATTCTCAGTGACTTATATCAAGTGGGAGAATCAGAAATGTGTGCAAAATATGTCTTCTAAACCAAATTAGTGACTGTTAATATAGGAGAGTTTTTCAGATATCACATTAGAATGAGTAAAAGCAGAATGCAAAGAAGATAATATTTATTGGAGACATTTTCATTCCTAGACAGGTTATCTCTGGTCATGAAACAGTGCTGGAAAGTGAAGTTCTTTGTTTCATGAAGAGCAGTTGTTCTGTTTCAAAGCAAAATTAGTGCCTTTTCTGTCCTACTATTGACCTCGACTTTGACCTGGCTGGACCACCCTTACTAGAATGGGAGGTAATAAAGTCCCCAGGCTGGCTCAGCCCTAGGTCTCAGTTAAACGGAGACTATCAATCATGTGAAATTAAGTGTAGTGGTTTTGTGATGTGGACATTTACTAGGAACTGAACTGAGATCACCAAAGACTATTCATGTAAATTTCCAAGGAATACTTAAATGAATAACGAGACATTAAAGCATCTTTTTTTGAGTTTTTAACAATTTTTGGGTGATATAGTAATCTATTTTAAGAAATTAATGAAACTATGTTGTTTTGAAATTTAGTGTTTTAAATTTAAATAAAGGAAGTGTTTTGCTTTAAAACAAGTTTTATTATCCAGTGTGCAGTAAGGAAATATAACATTCACAAGAAAAATTCCTTGATGTATTATTTATATATTAGATATTTAATTGACATGAAAATAAAAAAAAATTATAAAGATGAGTCAAAATTAAACACTTTAAAGTTCAGTTTTGGAAACTTTAAATGCTTAGATGTTAAACATAATAGAGCAAAATACAGCAGATAAATCACATGCCATCGAGCACTATCCCATTCCACTTTAAGTTTTCACTCATCTAAAACAGTCAGAGAGCTGATCAGACTTCTGGAAGTCAAGAAGTTGATGAATATTTCTTTATATTACTAACATAATTCTTAGGAATCCCCAGTGATGCAGATCCTGTTGCTTTCTCTACTACTTAAATTTTGAGAATTTGTCCATCACAGAGAGTTTGTCTTTCCCCATAGGAAATTAAACTTATGACGTGAGAGGCTGGAGGGAGGAAATAAGGAAAGCGAAATGTGTTTGCTGTGCAGAGCTGGTGTCACAAGGCACTGTGGGGCAGTACCCTCGCTGTCAGATGGCATTGCTCCCTTTGAAGAGGTGTTTGCAAAATGTCCTGCCATGAGACAGCACAGGTCAGCTGGTGATGAAGGAGGCGTGCTGGCACGGCTGGACACTGCCTGCTTCTCTTACATCAGCAGGTGAGCCCAGGACTGACAGAGGCTTTCGGCCTTTGGTAGAGAAGCCCTGCTTGCACACAATATTTGCTTTTGCTGAAAGAGACCCTTTCACAGGTTTGCTCTGCTGCACAGAAAGATCAGATCAGCCATTTCTTCCATCATGTCTCAGGATCTAGCCATAGTCTGTTTTCCTAGGTCCATTTGTCAGGGAAACTGTTCCTGGAGTTTATCTTCCCAGTCAGAAAGTCTATAAACAGATTTAAATAAACGCTCAGTTTCTGAAAGAAACTTTTGCGCTCCCCAGAAAATAGCCTCACTATCCTCAGTGGGGTCATGACCCCCAGGTTGGGAATCAGCCATGCCAAAGATATCCTGTGTCAGTCTCATGGGGCTCAACACTGCTGAAGGCTTCTGTCTTATTATTCTCACACCTTCAGCAGAGAGATGGTTGAGTCCCCTAATTGATTTTCATGTCTCATTTCACTACTAGGTTTCCTATATTTTATTTGCAGAGGTTTTGCACTGTTGAAGTGCAGAATTTACTTCATGTAGAAATTCTTCTCAAGGTACCATCTGGGAGACATCGTTTTCATCATGCCTAATACAAAGCATTTTATTAATGGTGGAGATCAGCTCATTCTCACAGTCCTAAAAACAATTGACTCGTTCACACAAAGAAATCTTATCAAAAATTGCTTTTATTCAAGCCTTGATTCATATTCAAGTTTAATTAAAAATAAAACAATCAAAATCTTCTCCAATATCTAAAATTTCCCATTTAACATTTTCTGTTATTCAAGCCAAAAGAATAAAATTGCAAAAAAGCTCCTTTCTTTTGAAAAGGTAGAGAGTGAGGGAGGCTGCTGTTGAATTTAACAAAGCAGTGTGTAATTTGGCAGCTGAAAGGTTGATGCCATCAGGAGCTCTTCAGACTTATTGGCGGAGAAATCAAGATGATTGATACCTGTTTGTCAGGCTGCTTTCCTGACAAGGTGAATGCACAACTTGATTTCAGGACTTGGTCAGCTTTGTTGGTCCAGTGCCTTCATTCTGTATCTCCTAATGTCTCTAGAAAAATAACTTTATATACTCCTAATTCTATTTTAAATTATTAATCTCAGATAACTCCTTTGGCTCTCATTATTATTACAATTATTAGGATAATTATCCTGCTGGTTTTTCTCCCCCTAATTGCATTATTAGGCTCTGTGACCAAACTATATTGAGTCAGTTAAAACCACTGTGGTGCTACCAATGGTGAACGTTGAACTTTACTAATTCAATTTCCTTTTAATATGTTCTCGGTACTATTCCCACTCTCTTGAAAAACAATTCAAAGCCTAAAATGATTGTACAGCCTTACAGATTCCAGCTCTGTGCTCCATTAGGCTGTGAAACATCCACAGGGCCAATTACAGACTTAGTTTGAATGGATAAAGCTGTCCTGACAAGACCAGGTTACAGGACTGTGAAATATTTGTCTCATTAATGAATAATAATGAGAAGGAAAGCATACCTTCCAATCTGCTCTCACCAAAACTGTATCCTATCCACAGTATGGCCCTGATACAAAAACGTTAAATGCATTTACTAAAGACAGTAACTCTTGGTATCTCAGACAAAAACTGGTGTTCTAAAACTGGGTATGTTGAGACTGTGCATCAAGATTAAGGGTATTTATCATTGATAATTCTCACTTTTTCCCATACAATAGCCTAAGAAATGTTGAAAGGACTGTATGTTTGATTTTAGTGATGAGAAGGAAGAGGAATCAGTGTTTGAATGGTGTCCCTGCACCTTTTACCTCTAAATTAAAAAGAGACACATAATCAATATGTTGTCTTAAAAATTCTATACTTGATACTAAATTATGAGGAAATAAAATTGTATTCATAAAGTTTCTAATGTAAAATTTTGATTCGAATAGTTTATTCTAGACCTGAGTCATATTCTTTCATTGTTCATATTCTCATTTGCAAATCCCAATCCTTCAGCTGTCTCAGAGAAAATGAAGCTACTAACAAATGATAATAGGTAGATAGATCTGATTGATGTGGATGTGCCTTTACAGGAATATATATTTCATTCACATGACCTCATTACAATCAACTGTACAGACTTCTATGGCCCTTCCCATTCCCCAAGTATAAAACTGTAGTTTATTCTGCCCTCACATTGCACTGGTGTAATACCTACGCTCACATACAATAGAACTTTGACACAATGTAAAAAGAGAGTAACTTTTCCTTATGATTTTTATAAGGGTATTCAGCATTTTGTAGGTCCAACATCATAAATGCCTTGACTTTCAGATAGGAAGGTAAGTTGTTCACCAGAACTGTGTGATTGATAGGCATGCAAGTCGTCAGGTAGAATCGTCAATCTTGGACGAACTCCAGGACACTAAACTTAAAAAAAAATCAGGCAACCTATTTTCAAGCATTTTCTGCTTCACCGCTGCTCTGTATATGGGAGTGAAAAGTGTCACCTATTGCACATGTCGTTTACTTTCAGTGTGCTCATCAGGTCTTTCTTCTTAAGGAACAATGGGAAAAATACCACAATAGGAAACCCTCTAAAGTAAAACTACGCTCAATAACATCAAGCTGAGATACAGCACTTTTACCGCTTTTATTTTCCTCTATGCTTAGTAATGTAATAACACTAGGCATTACAGAACTCACACATTATGGAGCATGATTGAAAAGCTCGGAGTATATGAGAATTAATCTTCTTTCATCATGACAGACTAGCATATTAAAAATGGTCCCACTTGTATAACTATTGAAAATTGCTTTTGGAATTCATTCAAGTAAAAGAGGTTAAAAAATTCTTTTTGAAAACTGCATGAGAACAGAAAATCTGAAAAGTATGCAAAGTACCATAAGAAAGATATTTCAAATGAATTTTGAGTATTAGAGATAGATTCTGTGGCAAAGAGGATGTGGTGAAGAAATTGTGGTGCTGCACTGCATCTAAATGGGTGGTTACCAACTTATCTAGTAAAATAAATATATGTGGCAAATGACACATACCAATTTAATGACACTTTGAGTTCATGTGAAGTTTGGCAGAGTAATAAAAGTCTTATCTCTTGCCTCCACTGTTATTGCACAGATTTAAACTGCTGTCTCAGAGGCAGTTTTACTATCTTTTTCAATCTCTGCCATAAAAGTGAGACTTGATTTGCTCAGCATGAGAACAGATCAATAAAAGCTGAGTTACACAGTGGATTAGATCACTAACTTGGAGATCAAAGATGTCAAATACAAGTTGTATAGGAACAATTAGATCAAAAGTTAAGTTCAAATGTACTGTACTTGTTTGTATGTCTCAAAATAAAAATCAACCTGATATGGAAAAAAACTGAAAAATTGTCAGTTTTATTTCTTTTATCTAGTAAAAAGAAAAGGTAGTTTTTGAACAACCAAAGACACAACTACTAATGATAGACTAATATTATTCTAGGATTATTCTATATCAGAAAATTTTCAGCATATCATCTTCTAGAAAGAGAGTCATATTAAAAGGTAACTGTGTTCAACAAAGAAAAGTCAACAATTCCTGAAATATTTTGAGACACTGGCAATATCTTAACAATCTTCTAGCTTTTGATATGCTTTAAATATACATTAAAAAAAAAAAAAAGAGTTGATTTTTTTAAAAAATGGTTTCCTATTCAACAAGGAGATATTAATTTAATTATATGGGTAAGGTTCACAAACAATTATTCAATTAATCTGCTGATAGGAGCTAGAAAACATACTAGTATCCACAGTTTGCTCACAGACATATGCAATGAGTAGTACATTACCCATAACATAAATTCATGGCAATGAATATTTTGGATTGAGAAGTTCTATTTATCTATATTGCAGAGTTAGAAATGCTGTGAAGTGACTTATTGCAATGGTCATTTTAATTTAAAGCTCTGTTCCATTACTTTAGCTTAGAAGTAAAATCTTTTTCTTTGAAACCTACACAATTTCAACTCATGTCAAGATTCATTAAGGGCAAGACTGCTCTTTTTATTTCCAGTACAGTATAATGCACATTCCTTATTGAAGATTTTTTTAAAAAATTAAAAAGAGACTCCACCAATTTTTCTTCTTCGTTTGGAGCTCTCTCTTGATTTTTAAAAAACTAGGTGGCTGTGTCACTTTTACACATTTGTTCTGTGTGATTCAAGCACACATTCTGGCTACTACTACCAAAAAGTGCAGGAAAACAAATTTTTTTTTAGACAAAGAATTCATGCATTGGCTGTTTTCTAGAATTATTTTTAATCAGGTATCTGATTGGCTTATACAAGCTTATTTGAGGTGCTAATTTTAAACATCTAGGAAACAGCATTTTCTGAGGAGGTACAAATTTCCTTATTAGTAGTTATTTAACGTGCTCTATTCAGTTAATGATTTAAACCATAAAAAAATACATTCTTTGGATTGCTTTGCTTGAATCCTGTGAGTTATTGTTTCCCTTTCCATATTTTTTAGGTATTGGCTTATGTAGTTCGCTTTCAGAAATATGTAGAAATTAAGGCAGTTAATGGATAGACGTCTAGAAAGAATTTTCAGATGTAAATGAGAGTAAAATAATCAGTCTTTCTGGCAGATGATGCATGCCAAGACACAATTGATATCAAAGTAATTTCTGAATGCTCTACATTTATCTGATTTTTAGATACCACATTTATTTAATTCCTGCTTGTTCTCAGTCTGGCATGAAACAATCCCCACTATTAACCCTCACTCCCCAGGATGATTAGTGGCAGATGTATTCCTTGAATTTTCTTGCATGGTATCTGTCCTTTCTACTGCAGCCCTCATGGCAAGTCAAGGTCACTAAGAAAACACTGAGTGCTTCACACAGGAAGACTGCAATCTCTCTCTTACAAGTGCTAAGCTGCCTATTATTTTTAAGGAAATGCAGAAGTCATTAGGATGGTGAAAAATCTTTCAGATATTGACTGTCTTTCACTATTTTATCATTTTCAGGTAAAGCTTCTAGTGACAAAAATAGCCTCCTTTGTGGGTGTTAACTATCCTCTCTCTGGTTTTCTCTGCATTCTTCTTCAACTGGGATATGACAGGCAAACATCAAGCCAATAAATTTGTTTGACTTATTCTTGTTGTTAAACAAAGACTCAGTGTCCATTCTGTAAT
Organism: Malurus cyaneus samueli; assembly: GCA_009741485.1. Taxonomy (NCBI): domain Eukaryota; kingdom Metazoa; phylum Chordata; class Aves; order Passeriformes; family Maluridae; genus Malurus; species Malurus cyaneus. The sequence continues at coordinate 264,290 of VKON01000205.1, forward strand.
TCTTAGATATATCAGATTTTTCAGTACTGTAAATCACACTTTCAGCTGGGTGTTCTAGAAGGATGGGACAATTTTTTTCTTTCCAATATCTGCACAAAACATGGTAAGACTGAGTTTGTGGTAGATTTCGAGGAAGTGCCTTGTGGCTTGGTGGAAGTAATTCTATACTGAAACAGTGTATTTATGAGACCGTTTTCTGCTATCTGTATCTGTTCCAGAGGTTGTTGAATGTCCAGCTGGAAATTAATTTTGAAAGTGGGTCTGACGTTACGAAAAGAGTAAAAGGTCTGTTTCAGTGCAGAAGGTATAGGTACTGGTCTGCGATTGAGCATTTTGACAGGTTTGTGATTCTTGAGGATAACCAATACTTGCTTAAGTTAAAGTCATGATAATTCCTACAACCACATTTTTAATTAAAATATTTATATTTAAATTCTTTTTAGTAGAATTTTACAAGAATAAAATAGTCAGGAAGTATTAATTATTTCCAGTTCATAGTAAATTGAAGATGAGCATACACAGGCATCCAAACAATATGAGTAGAATAGAGTGACTGAAGTCGTACCATTGCTCCTCCTCCCTGCAAAAGACATTGTCCGCTGATGTGTTTTCATGGTTTTTAACCTAGGCAGGGTATAATGGCATTTCACAGTTTCACTGACCAGAGAGAAGTGAGCGAAGGCAGTGGAAGGTATGGTGATAGTGAGAATATTCGTTTAAGTAATGGTAAATTGCAAGGACATTACTCTAACAAAGGAAGCTGCTGGATGCATTGCTGTGGGTATCCCACCTTTCTCTTTCAGAATGCTGAATGCTTTTAATTGAACCCAGTGTGAAAGCAGCTGAATAATAAAAACACTCATGCTAGAAAAATATTTTTCCATGCTAGAAAAATAGTCATGATGCCTTCATAGGCGCCTTGTGCAAGAGAAATGTAAATGCAGACTCTCAGTTTGTTTGATAATTAATTGTATAGAACATTCCATACATTTGAATTGAATGGCTGAAAAGACATGTTGCATTGGTAAAATAAGCTACAACTGGTGCAGCTTGTGTGGAAAAATGAGAATCAAAATATCTGTTTACAAAACATAAATTAAGTCACAAGTGTATACTAATAAGGTCATTCAATACTGAGTTAATTCTCATGAAATAAAAGTTTATACTAACTATATTTGCTAAATGTAAATAATTTAATTATGTAATTAGCACTAACAGGAAATGACTGAACTAATTGAAGTCAAACTCCGTAAGCAATTTACCTCATTAAATGTTTTACAGTTCTCCATCTGCATCAAAGTTATTTTGTGTTGAGTTTAAATAACAATAAAGGAGGCAAAAGCAAGGTTAATTGGCATTTTAATGATGAGTACCTCAATTAAAATTATCTTATATACAGAAAATACTTCCCCTGTAAATAATTACAGCATGGTCCTTTATTTATTCTACAGTTTGAAAAGCAGAATGAGAACAAATATAGATTTCTTTATTGTGAGTTCCATCATGTGTATTGATGGAAGTACACAATCCACATTTGTTATTAACCTCTTATCACCTCAATAATTGTTATTAGGGGGGAACTCTGCTCTCATGCAATTATTTATCAAGACAGCTGTGTGGTTCTGGATGGATTTTCCCCTGGAAGTGAGAAAAATCCATTATCCCTGCATGAGCACTAGATGAAAGCAGTAAAGGGTTATGCTACAGACGTGCAGAGTAACTTTCCAAACCTGCTTAGACCAATGGGTTGAGTTTCTTGTGGCTTGTCATGACAATTGTCGAATTGTTTTGGGTCACATGCAGAACACACATTTTGATATCTTTATGTCTTCTGTGAAAGATGGTGCCTGCTTTCAAGTATCTTGAGGTTGTCAGTGGGTTACAGACAGTTATGCAGACAAAAGCCAGATGATCTTCTTTAGTCATCAGATAGAGAAGAACCTGCTTCAGCAATCTCACAAGTAGATTTCCATAATTTCATATGGTTAACAGCAAATGGGAAAAAAAGTCATAATGCAGATAGACAAAATTAATACAGGTTTCCATTTTTGTCATACCTCCTAGGTGGCTTTTCTCACTCTAAATAAGTCAATAAAGTAAATTTTTTGATACACAAACGCTAATGAAAGAGGTAATCCCCATCAATTGTCAATCTTTCCACTTTGCTGAAAATTCTCTTTATACTTTGTTTAATTTTTTTTAATTATTTTGCAGTTTGAACCCTAGACTGCATATGCATATACATATACATATGCATAAATATATATACATATACACACAGACTACCATTAGGTAATTACTGTAAAAAAATCTAGACATTGGTGACTAATCATGTTTCTATAAATGCACTGGCCAAATGTTCAGTTTAATAGGGCTCTTTATTTTTGGTTTCTTTTAGAAATATTTCTTTCTACTTTAGAATAAGAAGGATATGGGAATGGATTTTTTTTTTTTTTTTTTCAGAAGTAAAAGATATGGAATGAATTATTAATTTTCCTTTATATTCTTCTTCTACAAAGGACAGTTTTTTTTTAAAAAAGAGCACAAATGTATTTTCATTCATGTTTAATTTAGTATGTAATAGTTCATGCTCACTCTTAATGGAAGGAGGTTTCTATGTGTGAAAACTTAACATAGCCAGGCTTTTTAAAAAATTAATGTAATGGAATACTACCTGCAGTCACCCATGAGCCAGGTAACCTGGATTTGTTTCTTGAGCATGTTGTTAGATAGACCTGATTTGAATGAAATAAATGAAAGAATTTAATGTGCACAAAAATATTTGAACTCTTTTCATTATATTTAAAGGCTTAATTCAAGGTAAGAAACAACAAAACTATCGAGGGGAGCTTTTTTCTTTGTAGTAAAAGATGATAGTGTTCAAAAAAAACTTTTAAATTTTTTGTTTTGACTCACTACATATAGGTAGATATTGTTTTTATTTTTAAAAAACAAAACAGCAATAAAAAATTCATTCCATTAAAAATAAGATAAAACGCAATCCACCGATGGTTTGATGTTGAGGCACAGCAATTTGCCTTTGTAGAAGAGACACACAGAAACAACAAAAACACAGATACTTTCAACAAGAAATTCAGACCAGATCTTTCTAAAATCTTGAAAATCTTCTTAGTAGTACTCCTACCTTGAACTGTATTGACTGCACCCTCAAATTCAGGGTTATTCACAACCTTTCACTCTTCTTTGGCTTTGATTTTGCTGATATCAAAGATCTACTTCCTGGTGTGCCTCTCCCTATGGTCTCAAGTTCTTCCTGGAAATCTTTCCCTTTTCCTTCCCCTAGGTATACCCATGGAGGCGGAAATGAATTGCTGAATTTTGGAGTAAATTGCTTCTTAACTGTTTCATAATCCTTGATGGAATAATAATAATAATAATTTATATTAGAATTTACTATTATATATAATATAAACATATATTATATAATGTACTATTATATCTATATTATATAATAAATATATACATTATATTATATATATTATATATATATAATATATTTTATATATATATAGTGTAATGCTCGACTATAATCCTGGGATAAACTCCAGATGCTACACCCCAAGCTTGAATATGTGTTTGGAAGATGAAAGCAATGTCGACACACAGAAAAAGTTAAATTTTTGTCTTTTGCTAATTGAGCTCAACCTTAATTTAGAAATACTGCGTTAGGCCTAAACTTGGCAGTTTAGACCGTATTTATCTTTTAGTATGAGCAGAAAACAGAGGAACATTTCATTGATGAATTTAGGGCAGTAACAGAAAATAAAATGCTAATTTGTGAAAATTCCACAGCAATGTATTGTTTCATTAGGCTGAAAGACTGAGAGGAAATGTAGTCTGTATCTGGCCAGTTACTGGCTTTCCTGGAGAAATCTTGTGCAGAGCTTACAATTGTCTTTCTCACTATTCTCCCATGCCCAAGTACCTTGGGAGCACTAGAGTGGCAACCACTCTCTAGCAGGCTGGTGACAAAAGTGTCTACTTCTTAATAAAATGCTATATGATGCTTGAAATGAAGGAGAGTTTCTAAGGTGAGGCATTCTTTCCAAATGTCTGGCAAGAGGATAAATTACGTACCTCATTTGGGAGGAAACCCAGCAGCAGCAATGTTGCTGCACTCCTCTGTATGTCCCTCTAAGGAGAAACAACTCTTAAAGCTGTTCTCCAGGTTTACTGAACAGCTCTCAATGGTAAGGTAAAATCTTACAATGGATCTGATATAATAATTATGGATGCATCTGGAAGATAACAGGATTAATTTCTATTTCTGTTTTTCTGATTCTTGATTGCTATGTACCGAAAGAGAAAACTTTCCTAGCGCAAGTCACAGACCTCCTCAGAACAGCGCATGAAACATTGGTCTCATTTTGCCCTTCCTAACAATTATGGATACTTCTCTGGGATGTGCACTGCCCCATCCTGGCTTCTCTCCTACCTTATGCCCCAGCTTGTGTAAAGAAGCTCTTTCTGTGTTGAGCTGAGAAGGTGTCTTCAGTTGATGGGGCTTGGGGCAGGGCACAGGAGGTGGCCCCCAGATATTATGCAGGACATGCAGCACTCAAGATGACTTTCTCCATGTGGTCCCTGGCTTTCAGCCTGAGCTGCAGTCACCAAAGCAAGTGGTACATGAGCAAGGTGGCAGGGAAGGACCCAATCTTTTTGCTGTTTGGTTTGCAGCATGGTCTTCAGCACTGCAAAAAAGGAAATTGAGGACTCATGCTACTTCATTTCTTAAACAGACATGTCAGGTTTGATTTTGCAAATTTTATTTTTCCTGTGTCAGAACTTGACAGTACTGCTGGTGAAAGGCACAAGAATAACTTTGTACAATGATTCCCTTGAGAGAAACTGAGGCAGGATTTACAGTAAATCAGGCTTAACAGTGCAAAGAATAAAGCACAAAAACAAACCTCTGATGAACGTTCTTTCAAAAATCTCTGTTTCTGTGAGTTGTGTTAGTCTTTTGAGTAATGTGAATGCCTTCTGGCAGAACTGGAGTCAGGGAGAAGTGTGTGTTTTTCTTTTTCCCCAGAAAAAGATCATTAGCATCCTTTGTTTATTTTAAGTAGGTATAATGAGGAGATTAAAATTGCTTTTGAAACTTGCATATCTCTAAGTGACTTTTTAGTGTCAGTGAAATGTTATAACTAATGTACAAATGATAAAGACAGTAAATTTTTGTTTTTTCTTGCCTAATGACTGTTGATAAGCATCTGTGATAAGACTTTAAAATATGTATGTCAAGGACTGAGACATTTCTTTGGCTGAGCAAAAAGATGTTAAGAAATCTTCAAGAAAATGTTGCTATTCCTCACCGTCACTCACCAAGCACAGAATTATTTCTTGTGAAAAGAAGTCTATATTTAAAGCAAAAAGCAAGACTGTCTAGTTACTAACCACATAAATGCACACACATGGATGTAGCACCACATAAAAACAGTAGAGCACTGTGTTGGGTTTGGCTGGGATAGAGTTAATTTTCTTACAGTGGCTGGTACGGGGCTATGTTTTAGATTCATGTTGAACAGAGAGTTGATAATATAGAGATGTTTTTGTTATTGCTGAGCAGAGCTCACAGAGAGCCAAAGCCTTTGCTGCTGCTTGTGCTGCCAACCCGTGAGGGGCTGGAGGTGCCTGGGAGAAGACACAGCCTGGACAGGTGACCCAAACAGATTAAAGGGGTGCTCCAGACAATATGACTTCTTGCACAACATATAAAGGAAGCGGAAGGGGAAGGAAGCAGTGCGGAACATTTGAAGTATTGGATTTGTCTTCCCAAGTCACTGAGAGGCGTGGTGGGCCCTGCTCTCCTGAAGATGCCGAGCACCTGCCTGCCCAAGGGAAGCAGTGAATCAATTCCTCACTTTGTTTTGCTTGCATGTACAGCTTTTGCTTTCCCTGTTGTCTATATCTCAGCTCTTGAGTTTTCTACCTCATATCCTTCTGATTCTTTCCCCAGACCGGCTGGTGTGGGAGTGAGTGAACTGCTGCAAGGGCCTTGGTGATTAGCTTGATTTAAAAAATATGCCAGGCAGAAGCATATTAAAAATCACAGGAAATAAAATCGAATGGTGAGTGACAAAACCAACACATTTTCTTTTTTGCACAAACAACAACATTGGTTTCTCTTTGCTTTCCTTACCTCTGTGGAGGGCAGAATTTGGTATGTGACTTTGATGATTAGCATAATGTCAAATCAAAACAGACATAGCTAAGATTCCCTCTCTGTTTCTTCAGTTTTCTTGTTTTGTTTAGTGAAAATAACATTCATCTTCTAGGTTTTTTATGATGCCCAAAGTTGTAATTGAGATAAATTATGACTATACAACAAATTAAAACATATCAGCTGGGCCTGTCTGCTTTGTTGGCTTCTGTTCATGGGTGTATGTAGACTGGAGATAATTCTGGCATGTCAAGACTCGTTGTGACAATCAAATAAAATAAAAAAAAATTAAATATTTACAAAATCAAAAGAGTTAAAATCAAGTGTGTTTTCAGTCAGCTTGAGGATGAACAGGTTCTAGTTCTCAGCAGAACAGAACATGTGTAAATAGGAAGTATTTGACATTTTTAAGTTTTTAAGCATAGGTTCTTTCAGCTGTAGTTGTTTTCTGCTTCTAGCACAGAAGTTTGTAAGTTCTATGTGCAAATAAATGCTTTCTGAATTTTACAATGTTGGCATCAATTCATATTACGGCAAAGAAAATTATCTGAAAACAGACTTTGAAAAGTTGATTCCAGGTTTGTTTATACAAATGTTTTTAAAAATTCAGAGATGCTAAAGAAGTTGCCAATTCTGAGAAAAATAAATTGCCACTTCTGTAAAAATACTCTTATCCGTGTCTCATGTTTAAGAGTAGACAGTTTCTTCCCACAGGACTTTACGATAAAACACTGATCATTAGTAGCATGTAACCAGAGCAAATTTCTAGTAGCATATTTCACAGAACTGGTGACGTTTTCTCAGTAAGACCTTAGGACCATAAGACTTTACTGCTGAGATAAAACGTGTCTAAGGGCATCCCAAGACCTGTAATGCAACTATCTGTTTCCAAACTTTTCTTAAAGAAGTTCTCAGTTCACTGTTGGCCTTGCCCAGCTGGCATTTTCCCAAACAAGGTAGAGGCCAGGCAACAACAAGAACCACTCTAAGTATCTAAATATTGCCTTGTTTGTGCCTATTTTACTGAACATAAGAGCTAACACAGATATGGATGCTTCTGTTGTTACTGCATAAATGCATAAATGCAACCTACATTCTGTTACAATTCACAAATGAACTGCCCTTAGGACAATAAAAAATGATAGCACTTTGAAAAAAAAAGGTGGTATCAAACTTTGCCAGTCTTCTCCCTACTCTTTGTATCTACTGGCATCGTATTCTACCAAGCAGTCACAGTCATGGTGTGACACTCCAGCACAGCCATGTGCTGACAGCATGCTGCAATCAATGGATAAATTTTAAGCAAACAGATTTCCAGATTAAAAATATGTTGCATGAACTTTGGTATAAGAAATGAGGGATGCACTGAATCATTGTCTCTATGTATAACTCTGTAAAGTATCCAAGTTAATAAACTGTTGGCTACACTGTGAGTTATTTTCTCTCCTGACTGAACTATGAAGTCTGTTGAACAGTACATTAGCCACTAAGTCAAAAAGGAATGAAATCAAACCAAAAACAAACCAAACAAAAATTAAAATAATATAAAAAAATTCCCAATACAAATCAACCAAACAAATAAACAAAACCCAAAACACATACATACACAAAACCCCTAAACTGGAACCCAGATCACAAAGTCTAATAATTTCTGCATTTCAGAATGAAGAGAAACTTGATTCCAGACATGTTCCCAGCTCATTTTAGATGTCTCATTTTAAATGAGACAGCTCAAAAGACATAAGCAACCATAAGACATAAGCATAGAGGCACAATGGGATTAGTGCTTTGACATATTTGCCGTGATTATGAAGTTAAGCTAACTCTATGTCTCAGTGCTGTTCAAGAGCTATTTAGTTTGTCCAGTATGAAAAAGCTTGCCCTGCTGACTTACAGCCTGCCTTGCTTGACACTACCAGAATTAATGAGTAAATTTGAAAGTATGAACATGTATGCAGATACAAATATTTTCTATTTACTCTGGCTTCATTTTTGATTCTTCTCACCAGCCAAAATTCTGATTTCTGTGAGTTATTTCTCATTGGGAAATAAAATTGTAGTAACTGTGCTTCCCTTTAATGAGATGTTTTGTAGATTCTCACTACACACTGATGAAACAAAACACAAAATTGATCAGTGCTACCTTTTGATCAGTACTCTGCCCAAAACCCTCTTTTAGCAAGACTTCTTTAAAGGCATGTCCTACCTCCAGATGTATCTAATGTTTTTCACTGCCTCCCTTATTTTCTCTACATACAAGAGAGACACACAAACCATCACTGAACCATAGCCAGTGCAAATGATGAATTTCTATGAACTTTCATTTTGAACAACAGCATGTGTCTTAGTTTCCTAAGAATGTCTTATTCATCAATTGATCAGATGAAAAGCTGTGCTGCTGGACCCCTTCCTTTACAGAGATGCTTTGTGTAATCTGTAGCAATATCGTCTTGAGAAGGGGAAAAAGTAAGCAAGCAAGAAAAGAAACTTGATTTTGCATGCTTTCTGTGGCTTTAGATTAAATTTATCTGTAGGTTCTCTGCTCTCTGTTAAGTGTATCACTTCTGCAGTGGGAGTGCGCCTGTGTGCCTCTGACAAACATTGTAAAACTCTAATACCTTGATCTATCTGTATCTAATATCATTTTAGGCAGTCATCCAACATCCCAAATAAACATTGTGATTGGTAAAGAAACTGCTTGAATGAATCAGATTAAAAATGCATTGGCAAGTGGAAAATATTCAAATATTTTCCTTTAATCATTGTATTAAAAATATTATTGCAGATTATCTGTCAGCATATCTGATACTGAGAAGAATTCACCAATATTTAAAGAATATATAGTCTTCCAGAAATTACAAATACCTACAAGAAGAATCAGCCTTGTCTTAATTCATTAAAAGGAGGGAAAAATTCAGAGAAACACAGAGCTTGTAAAGGTTTTTTTTGGAAAGAAATACTAAAAATCCTTTTGCTTTTGTCCTTGTCCCCTCTGTAGAATTGTGCACTGTTCATGTACACCACTGAGGAAAAACACGTTAACATAAAGAGGGCTGGTGAATCACAAAGGGGAATTCTTCATGTAGCTTGTTTCCATATGAAAGTAGCAACATTTGTGCATAAATGGCTTGCAGCATTTTTTTTTATGAATTGGGCCCTAAGAGCTCATGATTGTCCTTTCTATTCAGTTTTCAGTCATTGCGTAGCGTTGAAACAACAGGAGGAAAAAAAGGAAACATTTTGTACCTGTGGTACTCACTTGGACAACAGAGTCTTAGTAAAATAGCTACAGTCTTTTTCTTTTTTGTTACAAATTATACAGGGAGAAAATGATGTGTGAATCAATGAAAAGGAAAATAATATATTTCTGAAACATTAATAGTCAGTGCCATACTCCAGATAAGGGAGGGGGAAAATTGTTGCACTGATTTTTCTATCTGATTTAAATTCACTTTCCAATCTTCACTAACCTGGCTGCTGCCTTGACAGAATCAAATTTTGTATGGAAAGCGAGATGATGATTCTCTTATCCTCAGGTTAGTGTGCTTCTGTTCTCTTTCTTTCTTTCTTTCTTTCTTTCTTTCTTTCTTTCTTTCTTTCTTTCTTTCTTTCTTTCTTTCTTTCTTTCTTTCTTTCTTTCTCTTCTTCTCCTCTTTCTTTCTTTCTTTCTTTTTTTCTTTCTTTCTTTCTTTCTTTCTTTCTTTCTTTCTTTCTTTTTCTTCTTTCTTTTTCTTTTTTTTTTTAATTTTTCTTTCCTTCTTCTTTTTTTCTTTCTTTCTCTCTCTCTTTAGGCTCTTCCTCTTCCTCTTCCCCTTTCTCTCTTTTTTTCTTTTCCTTTTCTTTCTTTCCTTCTTTTTTTTCATTGATTTATAGAAAATTCTGAGTTGGAAGACACCCACAAGGATTCTAAGTCCAACTCTGGCCCAGGAATTACACCATGTTCCTAGGAGTGTTGTTCCAATGCTTCTTGAACTTTGTCAAGCTTGGTGCTGTGACCGCTGCCCTAGGGAGCCTGGCCCAGTGCCCAAAAAACCTCTGGGTAAAAAAGCTTTTTCTAATATTTAACCCTGCCATCAGGGAAGAAGGTTGACCTAGTTGAACAGGGAGATTTTGCCTAAAACCAGAGAATAAAAAAGAGTTTATGAAGGGACAGGCAACTCAGGAAGGGTACAAGGGTGTCATTAGGTCTCACAGAGAGAACATTAGACAGGCTAAAGCTCGACTAGAACTCAGCCTGGACCACTACTGTGAACATTAATAAAGAGTGGTTTTATAAATCCATCAACCACAAAAGGAATGCCAAAGAAAATCTCCATCCTCTACTGGACAGTGGGGGTTGAGTAAAAGACTGAGGTACTTAATGGCTTCTTTGCCTCAGTCCTTAACAAAGGCTGGATCTTCAGGGCAATCAGCACTCTGAGCTGTCTGATAGGGATGTGGAGAAGAATAGACCAGGAGGAAGCAGTCAGTGACATGTTGTGCCACTCAAATATCCAGAAGTCTGGGGAGCCAGGTGGATTCACACGAGGGTACTGAGGGAGCTGGCAGAAGCGAGATTAGTGCCTGCCCCTCTGCTGTCCCCACTGAGGAATTTTTAGACTCCAGCAAGGTCTCCTCCAGCCACCTCTTCTCCAGGCTGAGCAAGCCAAGTGACAGGAGCCACTCCTCAGCTGGCTTCCTCTTCATCATCTTCTACTATTAAACATTAATATATTCAGGAAGAGATAGGTGGTTTTATCTGGTTGCTATACCAGAATTTGTCTCTAATGGAGATAGTGGTTTGTATTGAATTGTTAATATTGCAAAAAAGTGGAGATTTTTTGAGGGAAATGTTTCCAAGTACTGATAGTGACAATCTGATTTTTACTCAAGACTGTATGATGACACCAGTGATAGCATCACTTAGCCATACATTTGTGTAATAAGGACGAAATTCTGCTTCAGAATTGTGCATTCAGTAAATGAACTAAGAGTGTAGCCTCCCTTAAGAAGAGCTTTCATAACACTACAAGTACAAAATAGCCTATGAATAATGTTTTTAAGCTGAAGCAGGAAAAAAATTATGGTGATAATTATCACTATGCAGGTGTAAATTCTAAAATAATCTTTAAGTAGTTTTCTTAAGAATAACCTTTTATTCTAGACTTAGAATAAAATATTACCTATGTAATGATCCTTGTCCACAAACCTTTAAATAAATATCATAAGGCATTAATTTTTGAATTCTTTCTAGTGGCAGAAGTTTAAAATTTTCATGTGTCCCTCAGTCCACTGTCAGTCTGTCTAGTAGCCAGAAGAGTGAACCTGTCTCACAGTAATGCATCTGTCTTTACAAGTAAGATGAACAAAAGAAATCCTGTTCCCCATCTCTTTATCCCCATGACTTCATAAGAACAAGAATATTTTGAGGCTTTCTTTTTTCTTTTGCTTTTCCTTTTCCTCCCAGTCTAGACAACTTACTAGCAGTCCATCAATAGGAGATTCTGCAGCAGGTTTGAGAGACAATTGCTTGTAAAATGAAACAATCAGCCTGATCTCCTGCACTTTCAGGCTGGGTGTGACAGTGGGGCTTAGAGTGGGCATCTGTTTCCTTGGTTATCTGGGGCACTGTCCCCACCGCCCTTCCACGTGGCATTACCAGTAGCCCCTGATTGGAACTGGGCTGCCTAAACCAGCATCATTTAGCCCAATCTCACTAACAAATCTGATCATTAGTGTGTTCTTAAACTCAGTGCCGTGGGCTCCTGCTCTGAAAGGGCTACATGGTGGAAGGGGAGGAGGACCTGGCAGCAAGCAAATGACAGACTCAATTGTAGATCAATGTAGTGATTGTATCAATTTCAGATTCTCTACTAACAATAGGTGTCTGATTGGACACCACTGACTTTATTGGGAAGTAGATGAGATATAATATACCTTCCAGTGCATTAGTTGTTTCTGCTGATTGGATGAAGGATAAATTTCACATAGAGGGCAGTTTGAGTCCCATCATTCTCACAATTACTTTGAACACCAGCTAAAAGTGTCCTGTTGCTGCTGCACTTTACAGCAGCAAATTAGAAGGATTTTCTTAATGCATTTCCTCACCATAGCCTATGCAACATCATTCTTCTGTAAACTGAGATCTGGGTCAAAATGTCTCACTGTTCTTAATTTCAATAATTCCATTTAAAGGGCAATCACTTTCTCTAGCAAAAGGAAAGGACAATAGAAAGAATAAACAGAACAGTTGGATTCATGGAAATAGCACAAATAAATTGAATGTTAAGAAAGCTTTTATTATGGTAAATCTTGTTTTATTCCAGAAGACAGCAATGTAAACTATGCAGTGAAACAGCCATTAAACAAATCAACACCCTCTTAATCTCATAACCCTACCTCGCCTCCCCCCCCCCCCCCCCCCCCCCCCGTGAATTTTAACATGTTGTTATATTATCTGGACCACCTCCCTTTGTTTAAATCACCAGCTTAACTACGCAGAAATTAATGTGCGAGATTTTTCATTACTTTTTTGAAGATTCAGTTCTGTAAAATGTTGAAGTCTCTTCTAATGATCTAGTAAAGGGAAGGACGCAGGGGGAAGGAGGGGGGAAATCCCACAGTTTGCTGAAGAACGTGTTATTTGTCTTCCACAGACTTAAAGCTTTGCACTTTAGCTCTGCTGGCTCAAGGCCAGACTGCACAGTACCTTTTAGAGTCACACCCTAAGACCCCAGTTCATCAAGATACCTAAGCATTTGTCTGATGTTCAGTATATGAAGGAATACAAGTTAAATTGGAGTTTAATTGTGTGATTAACTCCATTTATTTAACATTTTAAGCAGAGCATATAAACACACCATGTAAATAAAGGGTGGAAGAGTTTCTTTCAAGAGTAATTCAATAGCTGTTAAATATTTTCTATATGGTTCATGAATTGTGTGGCCTCAAGTATTTACCTTTTAATTGTTCAAGACTATTGGGATTCTAAAAACAAACAACTGAGAACTAATCTGATCTAAGGAGCTTTCCAAGGAACTTTTTTATCATTTATCAATCCCCCTTTGCTCTGTTAGACTTCACAGATGATCAAGGCTAATTTTCAAGCCGTAAAACCCCATGCCCCATGCAGTTATGGCATGCAACCAAAGAAGTCTGGAGGAGAAAATGAAGTCATAATTAACAACAGCTGCTCACGCCTAGCATTTTCCAAATAACATCCAAAGATTTTTCTTTTCTTTTATTCCCCCTCGAAATCCAGAATCAACCCAGACCCTGTTGATTTATCTTCAGGTTAAAAAGAGGAAGCCTCACACCAGTCTCTGGGGGTCTCTTTGTTGTCCAAGCAGTGCAGGAAACTCTCATCACAGGTCATTTGAGAGCGGTTTCACTGTTGTTTGCTTGTTACATTCAGTGAACAAAATCAAAGCAAAATGACAGTAATTTCCTTTGCTCATGTATTGTTATTAGTGTGGTGCAAGGCTTTGTCATCAAAGCACATGGGAGTGTTCTGGTCCTTTAGAGGCTAATATTAAAATATAGAATGGAATGATCATGTTTTATTGGCTTAGCCTTTCCCTGCACTGCTTATAAAAACAGACAGTGCTTTAAAATGTCTCACTAATGCTCATTTTCCTGAGGGTGGAGTTGACCTCAAGTAGTTTACAACTTGACTGTTAGTTAGGACTAATTAACTTTGACTTTGTTGTTAGAATAGTCTAATCTGCAGTTTCATCTTAAAGAAGTCAAAAAATAGTACATTCAAGTGAAACAATGGAAATAGTGAGTGTTTATGTGTTGGCTATACAAGGAGGTCTTTTCCTCCACAGTTTTCATCTTTATCTTCCTAAAATGTTTGTGGTTTCACACACTTTTACAATTCTTTTTAACCTGGACCAGAGCTCTTTAACATTGAAAAACAGCCTTTGTAGTTTGTATGCCTTATCTGCTGCTTTCCAGGTCCTGCGAGTAAGCAATACAATTACATTTCTAAGGAGCACTTTTTCTTGGAATGGTACAGCTTAATGCTTTGAAACAAAGAGCATTGTGCTAATGACTGAATTTGTAATGCTTAATTGTATCATTAATCCTTGACATATCCTCTTTGTGGGACCTTCCTTACAGCATTATCACTTAGTAAGACTAAGCCATACCTTATGTGTGGAAAACATTACTTTATTCAAGCAGGAAGAATAGAGAGGCTTGTGGTTTAATTAATATAAAATTACAAAAATGACCTTATAATACCACTTCTACAAAGAACTAATTTTCATTAGACAATAACTTTTGAGCAAATAATCATCTTTAATAACAAAAGCAAACTAGATTTAGTTGATATAATGGCCGTGAAAGCATCCTTAATGTAATGTTTGGTTTAATACATCAATTTTATCAATACATTCAGCATACCTTTAACTTAAGTAAAAGCTAAACAACTCAGTTTTAGAGAAATTATGGCAATAAATTCTAAACTGCTCTCTTTGAAAGTTTGCTTTATTTGAATCTTTATATTCACAAATAACGTAATTGAAAACAATTTAGGAACTTATTGCTATAACATTAATATTTCAAATTATTTTGTTTTCTTTTTTTGAAGTGAAAGCATCAAAATAAGAAACTTCTAAAATTCTAAAGTTTGCACACAGATTCCACAGAGTATTTTGGACAAATTGATTACCAGTACAATGTCCCAACACTACATTTGTAGATCTGAAGACTGACATTCATAATGTCATATTTTACTAATATAATATTAAACAACAGAAAAATACTGTTAAACTAATTTTTTTAAGGTATTTTGTGCTATCTTAAGCTGGACTAAAAATATCAAGCTGGACAGACCATGACTGAAGCTGTACAAATGTGTAGTCTAGAAAACCTCCCTCAGCACATTAATCACATTAGCAAGTTTAACTGCCTGATGGACACCACCACAGCACCACCAAAAAACACAGGATAAGCCAGCAGTAATTTCAGCCTTACAATAGCCTGATCACTGTCATATATGTTGATTTGTGCAAAAGCCTTACATTAGGTAGCCTTACATTCCACCTGAGGTTTCTGGAGGAAAGGAGACAGCTATCAGGAATTTAGATAATTCAAGCAGTACACAGAGTTAAAAATTGGTTGTTGATTGCAACTTCAGCACTCTATTTTACAGTTGAAGACCCGAAAGCTAGAACTTCTTCAGAAATGTGGC
Source organism: Malurus cyaneus samueli (assembly GCA_009741485.1). NCBI lineage: Eukaryota > Metazoa > Chordata > Aves > Passeriformes > Maluridae > Malurus > Malurus cyaneus. The sequence continues at coordinate 279,652 of VKON01000205.1, forward strand.
ATTTTGATTGAATAAACTTTCATTTGAAGAAGCAGTTATGCCCAAAAAATCTTCCCTTTTACTGCCCAGCTCCTGCAGTTGGTCTGTCTGCTATCTCTATCTGTACTTGGCCGAGGTTAAGTGCATACTTGAGTGTCTTTTTGCTTATTTGTGAAGTAGGAACATATACATCCTGACTCTGAAGAAAGGGGAAAAAAGGCAATGTGTGCAATGGGATGAGAGCTATGTATAATCAGGCAAAAACAATCAAGTCACGCCGGCTGCTTCTCTGCTATTAACAAGGGGCCAAAAGGAGGTTTGGGAAGGAGGGGCTCACCACATCTCCCTTCTCTCCTCACAGTTTGCTCTGGTGCTGCAGTGACACAGTTCACAGGGGCACTGACCCTCGGTGCTGCTCCAGACTACCACGACTCTCAGCCTGACTGTAAGTGGTGATCTCTCTGAGGCAGGCTGAGCCAAGAGAGCTTCTGTTTTTTGTGCAGACTGAGATGAGAACAGGCTCTGGTTTAGCCTCCCCTCAGGAAAACATTAATTCTGATTCATTCTGATTCACCTGATAAATAGCTAGGAAAACTTTGACCTATAGCTTAAATGGGATTCTAGTGAACAGGACAAGATATTTAATAATGTTTTTGCATAGATCTACGCTGAATATTTTGCAGCAAGACATTCCATGCAAAGCTTCTGATCAATGCATCTTATTCCTTTATATCTTCGCCTACTCAGAGTGTGACATGTAGGTGTGTTTACACTTACCTAGTTTAACATTCTTGTGGTTAAGTTTTTCAACATTGTCTTATGCTCTGCCTCCATTTGCTCTGACAGTGTGCCTTCAGGAAATATTTTCATGTTGTATGCTTTCTGACATCCCCAGTGATCTGTTAACCTAACTGTCAGCAGCTGAGACGACTCATGAGTTCTTTTTCCCTGTTCTTCAGGTAGTCCTTTCTGCTTGTAACACTCTTCTTAGCAAGTATGATCAGGCAAAGAAATTTTTAAAAAATCACAGTGCTTGCTCTCGAAAATCAAATTCTTCCTAGTTATTAAAACTATATGTAGTTTGTTAAATACTATGGTGTCATTTTTGGAGGGTTTTGTTTTTTTTTTTTTTTTAAGTGGAATGAGGCAGCCCTTGCACTGTAGAAAGGAAAAGGTATTGCAAGCAAAGGTTTCTTTATCGTTGTTGTTTCAGCCATCTCTTTAAAAAATTATAACTATGTTATACAGAAAGGCATCTTTAACTTTCTTAGTGAGGACATGCAGACTTAACAAATGGTAGCTATTGTGGTCTCAGTTGCTCAAGAAACTTTAGTGACGCATGTTTTTCATCCAACCGGACAGAGAGGGAGATTGAATGCCGTCTTGGATATCTTCAATTCAGGTATCGTGAGGCTTAAAAAAGGAGTACTGAGATGTGATTCAACAAAAGAGATTCAGGGAACGTGCCTTTGAGAGCTAAATGTGAGTTGTTGTACTTGATATTCCCTTTCTTTGCTTTTTATAAAGTACTGTTGTTAGGTAACTGATATATGTTCTGACTGGATTTTTGGTGCTTTGCTCTAGATTAGCACTGGAGAATGTTCTAGATTTTCACTGACAATTGAGATAAGTTAGTTTCTCACACATGGGCATTTCAGCCTGCCTGGACACCAAAGCAGTTTGTGCATAACCCCAGTTTTAGTTATTGAATTTGCTGCACCTATATGATCTTGTATTTCAAAATAAGAAGGGGGATTGATTTTCTGTAGTATTCTCTAGGCTGGAGCTGCATTGCAGAGAGGAAACTAGAACAGTTTGTATGAGGTTAATGTGCAGGTACTACAGAGGAAAAATTGTAAAATCCTATTTACTAAATATACCTTCAGGTTTGCTGAATAGACCAAAGCTGTTTCTGCAACCATGCTAACTTTCTGCTGAATATGTGAAAAGGGTATCTGCTCCTTAGTCCTGAATCCAAGTCAGAGAAGGGGCTTACTGTCTGCCAAAGCGTAAAATAAACTTTTTTTGCTTACTGCTTTAATGTGGTCAGCTGTCAGTCAGCTAACAAATTTTACTGGCTATTTTAATATTAACATTATTTTAACAAAGAACTTAGAAGTAATTGTGACACTTGAAACTCAAGAAATCTATTTGTGATGATTTGGCAAAATATCTTATAAAATAGAAGATAAATCTCTTTCAAAATTTCTCTCTTTACTGAGCTTTTAATGCTTCACAGTGAAACTCATAGAGTTTTACACTGATAGCCTCAAAGAGCAGCATGACTAGGAAAAAACTTAATTATGATTAATCATCTGCAACATTTACAAAAAAAACTGTTTCAATGGAAGAAAGGGAAAAAATTATTTCAATGTCCTGCTAGTTTTTGTTGTTTTGAAAGGCACTGTTTGCTGACTGTGAAGTAAGCATTCCGCTTTTATTCCTTTCTCATATCAATTCTAAAAAATTATTATAAATTAAAGTTGCAAATATTATTTTCTTCTGAGCCTTTTAAACATAAAAGACAGTTTCCACTTTGTATTTTTTAATGAGCATTTACCCCTATACTAGTAAGAAAAACTAGACTGTAAGGCCACAATGAACTTGCCCATAAAGTTACAATTAACTTAAACTAAACTTAGACTCCCTTTCAAATTGAAACCACTGTACATGAAAACTATTAATTATTGTTACTAGTGTAAAAATTAAATAATACCATTTGCCTTTGACTATAAAAATACCTTAATTACATATTTGCAGAAAGGATCTTGTGCTCATCTTATTAAACCCCAAAACAGTTTCATAAATGTATTATTTGACAGGGGGACCCAGTGTTCGGACTGTTCTCTGCTTGCATTTTCCCTTTTTTTTTTCATTTAAATGTAGGAATTACACTTACAGGTGTTGTAGGAGTAGCACAAACAGCAGGCATTGCTGTGGGATGGTGTTTAACTACAAAAGAGAATCACAACTCACCACTGTACATGAGGGCTATGATCTTGCCCACAGAGAGGCACACACAGCAATATGCTCCTGAACATAACCTCTTTAAAGTGTTTAGTTCAATTCTGTTGCAAATTTAACTGAAAGTTGAAAGTGGTCCTCAGTCTCAGCATGAATTTCCTGCATTATATTATTTGTGTTGTAGTTAAGTGTGCGGGGTTTAGGGCTCCTGCTCACACAAGATGTGTGTCTCTTGAGTCCACCTTACTGAGAAAACATTTAAATATTTGGTTTGCCAAGAGTACTTTGTGTAGGTAAATTCATTGCTCCATTGGTTGGAGAAAGCCACTCTGAGGGTAGAGGGTAGGATTAGACATATAGCCATCTCAGGAACAGAAAACAGTACTGAGCCTGTATTTTACTTCGTAAAGTAACCAGCGATCAGTTAAAATGCTCAGTGAGTGCAGAACTGGGCTGTAACTAAGAAATACTCAAAAAGAAAGTTTGTCCAAATGCTACACAATTGCACTTTCAGAGGCTCAGACTCCGTAGCACTTTTACAGACAACTTCTCTCCTTCCTTGTGAAAAATGGTAAAATTAAAGAGGTGGAAAGATGATATGAGTAATGTAGCAAAGGAGAAAATCTGACTGATTAAATCCTAATCATCGTTGACTCAGAAAGGTTTTTAAACTGATCTCAGTAAGTTTTAGGACTTCTCAGCATCTACAGAGCAAACTCAAGATTACAGAGAGAGACTATAAGGGCTTTGAGTCCAGCGGCTGTGGTACAGCACCACAGAGCAGCAGTGAAAGTACTAAACTTAAAAGGTATTAGAAAGTGGCTATAAGTAGTATTTTCATAAACTGGATTCATGGTTTGATTTCTCAAACAAGATACTGTGCATGCTAAATTCACAAGAAGATATGTAACAAGGTTTCTACATGGACATGGCAGATCTCACTGGTTCTGACTTATTCAAGACTTGTTGATTCTTAACAATTAAATAAGTTTTAATAAATTAATAGACGATAAGCTTGTTTGTTTACTGTCAAGATGCACATAATCTTATAATCAAGTTTTTTGGGCAGACAGGGATGTTGGTGTGGGCAGGCGCATTATCACCAGTGATGCAAAAATTGCTGTATTTTCCTGAGCCTCAAATAAGCAGGAAGCTGTATGATCTTCCTTTGAAAGAAACCTTGAAAATCAAAAAAAAAATGACGACTGCCACATCTGTAACCTTGTATCACTGCCTCTTCTCTCTAAGATGAACACTCTGGCACTCACCATGACAGTTTCACCTGTCAAAGGTAGAATTTCACTTCTTACAAATTTTAGATAAGGATCTGTGTACAACAGCCCAATTGTGCTGTTTCTTTCCATACCAACTGAAAGGGTGCTGTTATTTCTTCCTTAGAGATCTGTGTTGGTGGTATAAACTGGTCAGCAAATGAAAAAATAATTCAGAAAATTAAATTTAACATGAATTTTGGTTCACAGAATTATGAGACAAATGAAAAGTCAGTATAGGGCTTATTAACAGCCTTTATTGTAAAATGTGAAAGGCCTCTAATTAGGCTTATATTAATTAAATATAAGATCAGAACAAATTTTCTGGTTTTTTCAAGTTCAGTTTCTTCAGTTTTAAGAAATTACCGTGTCAAACTTTTTCACCAAGACAATATTACTATTCATCCCAAACTCCTGACTTTCTTCGGCCTGTCTCAGAATGCTAATTTAAATATTAACCAGCAAAGACTGTACTGTTAGTTAAAAATAATAATAATAATTATTATTATAAATTAAATTAAAATAAATAACAATTAGTATATATACCATATAAAATTCCTCATGACACCTTAATTCTGAAGAAAAAGCTTTAGCAGTAGCCTGGTACATCTGATACATCTCAGAGAAAAGATGTAAGAGACACATAAGGCTCAAGGAAAAGCAGCTTCATATCCCCATCTCTGAAAACCTCAGACTCTCACACGCTGCTTTGCAAACTGTTGTGAAGCTGTTTAATTGTTGAGCAGGTTGGTCCTCCTGGCCAGTTCTGGGCCTTTTTGTGGTCCTTCAAAACACTGGACCATCCTCAGGCACCTGCCCTTCAGCAGGAGGCCATGGCCCTTGAAAGCAGTTTCTCTGGTTAATCCATTCTTCATATAAAATGCTGTAACAGAAAGAATTCTGTGTTTTCTGTCTGGATGTCTCTGGATAGAAGAGAAAGAAGCAGTAGAAACTAATTAAGTTCTTGAATAATACCAAATACCAGCAGCAGAGTTTTAAGTATTTTGTATCCCAAGGAACTCAACCTTTGGGGCACAACTTTCGACAGATGTCTCCATATTCTAATGCTAATGGTAGAGTTTTATCTAAATATCTAATAGATGGTACAATTGCAATGCATTTTAATTAAGACCTTGAATTACACACCAAAACTGAGAAGTGGAAAAAAATGAGCTCATTGACATTAAAATATTACAATTTGTATATAAACCAATACTCCACAAGAAACCCTTTCCCTACCTTATTTCTAGATTGCATCACAAGTCATGGACTGTCTCCTAGTGTCTGATATAGAAGATGGTGTGCCTGCCATGATTTTAAGAGACATTTTACTTGAGTAATCCTGTCATTGGTTGATTACCCTGTTCAAGAGCTCTTTTCTTTTAATTCCTGAGACTGGAACAATCTTTTTCTTTAAAGACTGACTTTAGAGGTCCCTTCCACACTTTTATGTGTATGAAGTTGTCATCCTTTCCATTCAGTTAATCTTTCCATAGCTGCAAATAATTGATCCCCAAACTATTCAAGATATTTTTGCCATGATCATATCTGACAAGAAATGAATATATAAAGTTAATGAAGTGTTCACACAGAGGTCTTCAGAGGTTGCAGGACAACAGTCTGCTAGAGGGGTAGCTGATGTTTGAATATCAAACTGGAGGTATCATAAATGTGTTAGAACAGCAGTGACTGTCTCACACTCTAGACAGATCAAGCAAAGGCACGTAAAAGCTGCTCTTGTGCTGTAAAGGACAATTCATCAAAGCACCCTGGTCACCCTATAAAACTTTGTTACTCTGATAGGGTTAAACATAAACTTCTGTAAGATGTAAACATAATGATAAAGAGTCCTTCTTCCACAAGGACTGAGAGATTTGGTCTTTAAGATTATCTGGTTTTGCTATTCTGCTTATACATTTTGAGTTGTAGAAGCAGAAAAGTTGTCTGAGGCAGTGGCATGTCAACATATTAGCATCCTCCTTGTTCACAGTAGTACGTCTCTCTGATGGCTCTCTTTATTATTTCTCAAAAGAGGTTACTCTAGTTCTTGTCTCCTTTTTATGTTTTGAAGCACCTTTTTTTTTTAAGCACCAAAAGAAATTTTCTTTTTAAGCACCAGTTTTTTTAAGCACCAAAAGAAAATTTCTTTTCTCAAGACTTGGGTCTTTCATTTGCTGCTTGTAATTATATTTGTGAATATATTATAATTATATTTTCTTCTTTGTTAAAACAGTACACAAGATCTCTACAGGAATGTTTATGAGACCATCCTCAAATTCTGGCACAGATGTCTATTGTGAACAAAAAGAAATTAACTGGGAAAGGGGATGTCTGGTTTGAAAGACAGGTGTTG
>VKON01000205.1:292855-313226 GCA_009741485.1 Malurus cyaneus samueli
AGCTTTTTAGTTCTTCAAAAAGAAGAAGTAGTGAGGAAAAAACTGTTAATTGAAAGTACTCTTTTAGAAAGAGAAACCTCAGTTTATGGAAGTCATGTACTTTAATTTCTTCTCATAAGAATGTGTGGATTCTTTTTTTTGGAGTTTGTACCTGAGACGTGTTGGGAGTTAAGATAGTGAAGTATTATCAGTACTAAAGTGACAATTGTTCTTCTAAAATGTTCCTACTTTCTGAAGTATATCTCTTTGTATAGAGTTTTTGAATTTGATTTTCTCGTTTAGGAGTGTGGCAGGTTTTGCACTGTGACTAAATTTTATTATTTTTTTCCAGAAAAGAATGCAGAGGGCAGTGGTTAACAAGTCATACTTTATGCGGGAACTGTTGAAAAGTGAAGAACCATGTGTCTGTCCTGAGATCTATCACACTTAATAACATTTTCCACAACAAAAAGGAAGTGGAGCAACATTTTGTCCTTAGGCTGGCAGGTAGCACCAAACTAAAGAGACCGGGTGCTGCTCTGGAGAGCAGGGCTGCCATCCAGAGGAGCAAGGCATGTTGGAGGAATGGTCCTTTTGTAGGTCAGCCAAGAGACATTACCAGACTGGTGTGAGATCAGCAGAGGCCCTTCCGGATGCTCACAGACCAGAGCACATGCACGGTGAGGTGACCCTGAAGGACAGAGCTGCCACAGCCTGGGGAAGGGAAGGCTTTGAGGGTACCTCAGGGTATCCTTCTGCCTATGGTCTGCATGTTGGGTAGAGAGGCACAGGCTCTTGACAACCTGGCATCATGAGAAATAGTAGGCATCCATTAAAACATGAGAAGTTCAGGCTGGAGATAAACAGAAACCCTTTTCCTCATGGAGACACCCCAGACTGGAGCAGGTTTCCCAGAGAGTCAGTGTGCTCAGCATCCTCAGAAGTTTTGAACACCAAGGTTGTGAAAGCCCTGAGCCATGTGGTTCAATCTTCACAGTGTTGGCTCTCAGGAGGGACTCTTGATAGAAGCTTGGACAGCAGATGTCCTAACATCTTTTCCTACTGGAGTATGTCCATGTTAGAAGGACAATAGCAACAGACCATCCTCCTCCCAGAAGAAACAGTGATGAAAGGATCGAAGAAGGAACTGTTTTGCATGGCTGCTCATATATTATGGTAACAGACAAGACTCAGCTTACACAACAGTGTTTTTCTGTGAATGCCCAGAGAAAAGGCTCCACAATTGTATTGCTGGTTCAGCCTTGCTCCCTGAACAGTCTGAAAATTAAGTGCATTTTCAAAACTATTTACATAAGAATGTACTTTGATGCTTTGGGCTACACTGGCATTTCCAAATATCATTTTTGTGGGAAAATAGAGTTGGATGATGAACTGAGGGTTGTTGAATGATTGAGGTTTGTATTGCATATGTGCAAATAATGTAATACAAAAATGCTAAATAGTGTAGAAGTTTCATGAATAACAGACTAGTATGAAAGAAAATACTTGGAAAAAAGCAAATACATAAGATAGGAAATTGAAATTCCTTTACTTTTAAAAGTTAATTGCACTACCTGAAATAAACCACTTTTATTTTCAATGTAAAAATCCATGATAAATATGAACTACATATTAATGTATATTTAACCATGATGTAGCTCCTAATTAAGATACTCTTGAATCATCTACAAAGACAATTTGACATGCACTGAAAAAAAGAACTATTTTATGATACATTACCTTCTAGAAATTTGTTGTATATTTTTCACATACATCATGTTCTCCTGCATTTCATATAGTATCCTCAGTGTTCAAAAAGTGCACATAGATACACATATATAAATATATGTATATATGCAGTAAAAGAAATTAATAAATCTCTCAAGGTGCTGTGCACGCTACACTCTTCTGTTCTACAGTTTTTTTTTTTCTTCAGTCATCCGAGTGGCACACACCTTTTGAAACATCATTTAGTCTAAACCTCATTTCTATGTTTTTTGAAGTGTTGAATGCAAGTACTACTTATTTAAACCATGATTATAAAAAACTAAGGAAAAAAAAAAAAGGGGGGGAGCTGAAGGACTTGGTTACTGGGAAAAAAGAAACAAATATTTTATGTATCGCGACTGCCGGCCCATACAGAGAAGACATTTATTGCAAAGGTATCATTGATGTCTGTAGGTAAGGACAAAAAATCTCAAAAGTAACTGATAAAGTGTTGTATCCCATCTTAACACTTTCTACTGACATAAAAAAGGGTTTTTTTTCCTTCAAAACACAATTAAAGGGTGTTGGATATAATCAATAATTTTCAACGTCCCTTTGCTGCCAACGCGATGCCTCTAGCTTGTCACTGCAGACGATGAATCAGCTGCAAGCAAAGGCTCTGTGCTCAGTAAAAATAGAACATAATATTAAAATCTCTACAGAGAAGTGAGGTGTGAAGATTTGGCGTTTGTGAGAGTACTCGGCAGTCACATTTGAGGCTGGTTTTAAAGAATGGAGGCAGAGGACATTTCCAGTCTGATTTTTATCTCCTAACAAGAGTGACAGGCCCAAGTCTTTTCATGGCAATTTGTTGAAGACATCTGGTGAAGCTTTCTAGGGGATGAACACACAGCAGAGTGTTTCTCTGGTGTCAGTTGGCATGGCAACTAGTAAAAGACTATTCAACATCCATAGGTTTCAAAAAGGTTGAAGCCTAGTTGAAAATCCATTTGGTCTCCTATCTGCAAAATTCTCCTTTTGAAAATGCACTAAACCTAATTTCAGGGAACCAGGCTGAACCAGTAAGTACAATTGTGGAGCCTTCTGCCTCAAATAATTTCCAAAGCACAGTATTAACGATTCCAGGAAGCAGAGACCTGAGATGATAGACAGCATTACTGGCACTGTACAAAACAGAATATTACCAGAAGGCTGGTAAAGACTGCTGAAGCCTGGGGGTAGTGCAGGAAAAGATGAGACAGAGGGGAGGAAAAAATGCTGTTATCAAAGTTTAATACAATAATTATCATGAGTCACCACAGGCAAATGAGTGAATTTGCTTCATCTTTGTATAATAAGTAACATAAAGTTTATTTTATACTCCACTCCCTACTTGCAAGATCATATCACTCAAACACACCCAACAGCTACACAATATAGATTGCCACAAAAGGACTGGTATGGGAAAATAATATCTTGAAAAGTGCTATTCATGTATTCTGCACAAAAAAAATCCAAAAGACCATCACCAAAACCCTCCAAATACATTGTCTTTGATGGATAATTATGTGAAAATTGAGAATTTGCCATCCTGGGTGTTGTCCCATAGTTATTAGCCTAATCATTAATCTCTGCAACACCAGTGCAAGATATGACTTTTGACAGAAGTTTGCTTTTGTCTGGAACCCGTCGCTTCATAAATACAGTGACTCGAAGGCTGTTGCAACTCTGTAGAGCCAGTTTCTAGATTTAAAATGGTTTATATAATGGATTGCGTGGGAGCACGCTATAGCTGGAGCTGTCACTGGAGAATCATGTCAAAAACGAGTATGGATCATCTCAAGGTGCAAGCTTGGTTATGGAGATGTGATATTCCTTCATTTCATTCATGCCAACGTATATCAAACAGGAAAAGCAACCAGTTAAAAGAGTTAAACTAGGATAGGAAACTTTTGTCTATGCTCTTTATAACCAGAGAGGCAGGACAATCAGGAGACCTTCTCAAAGGCAGAGAAGCCCACAACTTCTGTCTTCACTGCAGAATAATGAAGTGCATAGCAATATGAATGAATAGCAATATGAATGAATAGCAATACACAATAAAAATCCCAGAAAACCACAATGTTGGAGGCTGCTGGTTTCAGTGTGTTTGGGGGCCATACACTAAATCAGTAAAATAGGAACTGCTATAGGGAAAGTATCTGTATATCTCTGCTTATACTTCCCTTTTATGCATGATTTCTTTTTGTCTGCTGCTATACAAGACAAGGTGTTTTGGAATTTATCAGCATGATATACTAACTCCTTAAATAATTTTTTTTTCCAAATGGAAAAGAAAATGATTATTAGGTCTGTCTTCAAAATTCTAAGTTGCAGTACAAGGTTTCCCCTCTACCTGGACCTCCTTGGGAAACCAGATGTAAGCCCTAACAAGGGTTATCCAGGTTAAATACTATTGCAGTAAACTGTACAGCAATGGGTAATCTGGCTCTAATTAAAGCTAAAACTTTTTCCTCTTCCCTGCCCCCTAAACTTTGCCTGTGATCTTTTCAAATTTATAGCAGGGAATAAAAGAGAATTCCTGCTAAACCTATTGCTCCTAACCCCAGATTATGATTATATATTCTTCTTGGCTGTGATAAAGTGACAAATATGCATGCATTTATGTATGAATTTAAAAATTGCAGTGAAAGCACACAGTACATCTGATTAAATTACATTTGCTATCCTAATATTGTTTATCTAAGAGTTGATGTGTACTGTTTCAGTGAGATTGTTCTTCAACCAGACATCGAGTCCCAAGTGTTTCACTTCACAGTTTTGCATCTATGTAGATGTTTCAGATTAGATATATTCAGCCTGTAACTACATGTTGGTGAAGTACCCTAGCAGTGAATTTCCTTATTAAACATAAAGTTGGCAAAAATTATTGTTTTGGTGCTTTCTCTCTTGGGATACAAATACAAGATTATGTGTGTAACCAGTCAAGAGCTGGTGCCATCCTGATATCCTATTGGTGTGTTTTTAGAAGTAAAGGAACCATGGCTATGGATACTGCTTACATTAAGTGTCCATAAAACTTCATTTCAAGAGGGAGTGCAGTTTGATACAGACATTCACAGAATCAGAAAATTGTTGAGTTTGGAAGGGATGTCTCAAGACTATTTCATGCAACCTTCCCCTCTAAGAGTACTCTAGAGTATGTTAACCCAGGATTGTGTTCAGACAATTTTTGAAGATCTTCATGGATGGAGATTTCACAGCCTCTCTGAATAACCTGCTCCAGGATTTGGTCACCGTCACAACAAACATCTCCTGATGTTCAGAGGAAATCTCCCATGTCTGTACTTCTTTGCTCTTGTCCTTACACTGAGGAACACTGAAAAGAGCCTTGCTGGTCTTCTTTGCATCCTCCCTGAAGGTTTTTGTAAACATTGATAAAATTCCCCCATTCAAATTCACTGCTCCTAGAGCCTCTGAGCTTGCATTTGCATCTCTTTTAATTCAGTGAGAAGAAGCTTGCTTGCATCTACATTATTTAATTCTTTTTGAGGGAAAATGTTTAGCAAGCACTCTTTATGCATACTGAAATCAGTACGGCTGAAGCTAGCTCTGTCTTAGATGCAGGAAGACATAAAGATATTTAGCCACTACGCTACAGGAATGACTGCAGATGGTGGTTGGTTTGGGGATTTTTTTGGTATTTCTATTTCTGGGACAGTAAAATTTGTTTTTGTCAGCAATAGTTTTGAGCCTTGAATAGCTCTTCATATGCTCCTACACTTCCAGTAAACAGATAGATGGTGACCTAAAGCAAATCCAGTTAGACACAATTTTATCTTTTTTGTTTTGTTACTTGACATGTAGAAGCAGAAATTCCATATCAAGGAGAAAACCCTATTTCCCCACAACATGCCTTCATTCTTGGTCAGGTTAAATCAGTGCATGTGTCTTTGCAAGATGATGTATTTTGAGGAAACAAGCAGCTTGTTTCAAACGGAATCATCCACACTGAAGGCAGCCCATGGGCTTCAGCCTCCACAGATATGTGGACAACCCTCCTACAGCAAGCACTCTGCTGCTCCTGTGGGTAGAGCTATTGTTCAGTTGCAGTTCATCTCTTGATCACATCCTCTGCATGGAAATAGCTGCTCTCTGTTGGGAGTGAATTACACCAGTCTGAATTTCATGTTAACTCCAAAAATAAAAAAAACTTTTGAGGCAAACTAATTAAAGAGGGAGGGATGTGGGGGGTGAGGGGGGAAGAAAGACATTAAATCATCTAGTTCCATTCTTGAAATGCAGATTTAACTCCGTTTACTCTTTTTGTTGTTCTTCAGTGTCAATACAATTGATTTACTACATTTCAGAAAAGGGATCCTAGTTTTTTTTTTGTTTGTTTGTTTTGGGGTTTTTTTTTCTGTATCTGTTACTTTGTTTACATTGAAGTATTAAATGAAATTTTGATGCACGCTTTCTTTCAAAATATGCCTGTTGCAATACTGAACTGGGATCACTAAGTGAAAAATTAACTAAATGTATACATTTTCTGGATATTTCTTGTGCCTGGCTATGTAACTGACCTCCTTTTTTGTTTTTTTTTCATTTTTATATGTAATTAACTAGAACCTTTAAAGTACTCTTTAGATGTGTTACTAGGAATCTTCACTACCGATGTATAAAACAGGTTTAGTCTTTTGAATGTCTCTTTTTCTAGGAACACTAAATGCCACAGATATCAAGTTTTTTGAATGATCAGCTATGGTATTATTGTAAAGCCTTAATAAATCACCTGTAGGAGGTTGCCTACCTTTACCTTGGTTTCTGCAGTTCTAAGCAATGTTATTTTATCACTAAAGAAATACCAAAATGGTTATTATTTAATTATTTAAACATCTCTGACTTGATAAATATTTTACAGATACATTAAAATTATACATCAACTTTAGACAATTTTGATTGGCTACTGAATAATAACTGAATAAGAAACTGGCCTTCAGCATAAAGTATATAGATTACTTAAAATAAATTCTGTTTTCAGAATATCCATTATCTAATCATGTGTGATTTAACAAAATGATTTAGAAGAGTAACCAGACTTAAACAAAATTGACCCTCCTAAAAATCCTTCCAGTACAGATGGTGATTTCTAGCCAATCATGGCAGAGAGAAGCTATTATTTTATTCTACAAATAAAGGCATACTCTAAAGGTTAAATAAAAGTGAATGGTATAACTCACTGTAGTGAATTATTCCCAGCTTACTCCCCCAGATGCAACTGCTCTCCATTTTAAACCCAGACTTCATTTTTAATTAATACATATCAAGCTGTTCTTAACCTGTTTTCAACACAGTACTCCCAGTCACACTTTAAACTTCAGATATCCTTTAATAAAAATAAGGTGTGTTAAGATCTCAGACAGCTCAGGCAGTCACATACACTCATTGTTTTCTGTTCCAAATCAAAAAAGTGTGCTATATAGTAAATCTCTTTTCACTGTGACCCTCCGTAAAATGTGAACTGAAAAGCTTAGGTCTGATGGACTCAATGTGCGAGGTGATCACAAAGGTTGTACTGCGACTCTGAGGCTTACAACCAGGCCCAGCATCAGAAACTGGGTGAAGTGAAATTTTGTCTTGGAGTCTGACAGCTTTTGGGTTACTAGATCATGTCAAAAACAGACAGAGCCAAAGCCCTCTTTCTTTCTCTGGGTTTGGCTTTAAAAACAGGTCGAGGGAAAGTTCAGAGCTCTAAAGTAGAACTCAAATATCCAAATGAAAAAGAATAAATTAAAAACTCTCAATCTGCAATCATAGAAATGGTCAAGATAATCAAGTTTCTTTTTTAAACATTTTGATTGGTAATCTGTTCCTAACAACCACCAGGAGCTCAATATTTGTATCCTGACTGCAATCCAGGAGCCAGGTCTTCTTTAGGGTAATTTCATGTAAAAGAATATATCTACCCACCTAAAGGTCTCCTGAGAAATCAGTTAATCAGCTTAAGCAGTACTAAATAGTTATCCACATTTACCCCAAGAATACCCCTTTTTTTTATTATTTTGGTCTGTCCTTCAGGGAAATGGAATTCAGGCAAGTAGGCATCTGACACACTTAAAAACCCAGACCAGCAGTGGTGAAATTTTGCAGCAATCTCAACTTTATCAGTTTCACTAAAGACCTGCTCAGACACAGAAGTCCTTCCCTGGATGTTTAACTTCTTGACCTGTAAAAACAGCACCTCAGAATAAGGAAACCTTTGTTACTCTCACTGAGGAAGCATTTATTACTGTAATTGCTACTGCTATCAGTAAAAGATTTTGCATAATTATGCAAATATACTATATTTTATATGCCATTCAACTTGATTGGAAGCATATACTTTTAATTGCTGAGCGTGCATGAAATGTAATTTATCATCATAATATATGTTACCATAAAATTTTGTCGAAATTACGAATTTTCCCCAATTTTTAATATTAGTCAACTCAATGTTTCAAGGTATCCTCAAAGTACTTGAGTTTTGTAAAGCAACAGAAAAGGGTATATGAATGCACACCATGATCTTTAGCTGTTGAAAGCTAAAACTGTTAAAATGCAAGCTAAATATAGGATTTATATTTTCAATATGTTTAGGCATTGTAACAGCCTACACAGATCTGTGGCAAATTCATAATCATCTGAAGCCAAGGTGTCAACATTGACTTTATCTGTTTTCCTTCCACTAAGCTCCATATGTGGGATAATGCTTATCAAGTGATGATTCTCTTTCTTAAACAAGGCATGAAGACAAATTAGGTATTATTACCCTTCATTACTAAAAAATTGCAAGTTTATTACTAGAAAACACAGTTTAATTATTGTCTAAAGGTGGTGACTGTGATGTTATTTAAGCCTTGTAATGTAATTTCTAATTTGGACCTGGATGCCTATTTTGGCAATGAACTTCTGGAGTGATTCTAATACAGTTCCTAGGGCTTCCAGAGAGCAAGAGATGTATACGGGATTGTGATTAAGACAAAAGATCCTATAAATATACCTT
Organism: Malurus cyaneus samueli; assembly: GCA_009741485.1. Classification (NCBI taxonomy): domain Eukaryota; kingdom Metazoa; phylum Chordata; class Aves; order Passeriformes; family Maluridae; genus Malurus; species Malurus cyaneus. The sequence goes on from VKON01000205.1 coordinate 301,584, forward strand.
GGGTTTACCAAATATGTGCAATCAGTTTTCAGTAAGATAATGGATAAGATTAGGTCTGGGTAAGAATATTGTTCATTACAAATCGTCTCTGAATTTACCTTCAGCTTCATCAGTCTTTGAATCAGAACCTGAAAAATTGACAAAGCATATTCAGCACAAGTCAACGTGTTCAGTGAGTGCACTAAGATGAGTTTTGTTTAAACTATAGAGAAGTAAGCATCATGCTTATTAAAAAAAAAAAAAATTATCAGAGTCACAATAGACTGACCTCAGTACATGGAAAGCTTTTCAAAGTTTAGTATATATATATATATCTATATATAATATATATATATATATATATAAAGCAAAGGATAAATGTAGAGAGATAAATAGAAAACAGGATGAAATGCAAAACATCTTTGTCAAAGGTAGATAATGTCAGATTAACCCTGCTATCCTGGGTTTTAAATGGCAGTTGACAGAGGAAATGTGTTTCTCTGTAGTCAGTCTAGATTTCACTAAAGCATTTGATAGGATGCCACAAGGGAAATTACCAATTGAATTTGATAATATGGGGCTAGTACAAGAACTTTTAAAGTGGATAAGAAGAGCTAAGTGGGAGGTGATAATGGATTATGCTGTGAAGGGAATTGCTATCTTGGAAAAATGTAATGACATGTATAACCTGTGGACCCATTTTGAGACCAGTCTTATTAAATACATCCTCTCATACAATGGGCAAACCCAGATTGTTAATGGTGTTTTCTGTCAGTAATTTTGCAGGACATCATCAATACAGGTTTCTATTGAACTATCATAAGAGAACAATAGCATGATGAATAGGATGATGGAGATGGAATTATTTGCAATGTCACAGGAAACCTGAGGACATACACGTTTTCAAAAGTTGATTGCACTGAAGGAGTGTAGAGAAAAACAGATAGAAATATGTGTATTTTTGAAAGGTAGGAAGTTTACTAAGTTTTGGAATCAAAACCAGCAAGGCTGATTGCAAGGACCTGATGGTCTTCAGTGCAATTTGATTTGGGCTGTGTGGCATCTGGTCTCATGGGCTGGAAGTCTTTTATGGTTACAGTACATTTGATGTTCAGCAGCACATATTTTCGTTTACTTTCAACCTAAAAATCATCCAGAATGCACACAAACCAGAGCTCACTAAGAAGGCACAATAAATTTTGTTCAAACATGCAACCCATGTCTATGAAAATATCAAGAATTTTGTCTTATTTGTGTAGAGATATTTATATTTATTTCCTTTAAATACATAAGAAATTGAATACAGCAACTTAACATTTTTTATTAAGGGAAATGAATACAAAGAAAAGTAGATATAAAAAAAAACGAAACAAAGAACCATAAACTAGATGGAATTTTCTAATTATAAAAATGTAAGCTTAAAATAAGTTCAGAAGACATAGGTCTTTAGATGAAATCATTAATCCTACTTTAAACTTCTGTGAAATTCATCAATCATAACCTCTGGAAAATGGAAACGGGATATCCAAGGACTTCATTGCAGCAAAAAGACACCAAAACAAGCATCCTTAGGTATTAATTTTACCTTTTATTTTGCTTATAGTTAATGTAGAAGAATATGAAGATGGGTGAAAGGTAATTAGTATATTAGCAGCTGTATTTATTCAAATTTTCTCCACCTGAAAACTTTAGCTTTCTGTTCAGTTCCAATGTGACTTGGGCTCAAAATAGATCATACTCGTCTATATTGAAAAAATAACTTGCAGAACTTAAGCAGAAGCACAGTCTGCTGTCCTCAAACTGCTCAATCTTTTGATTTGTTGAACTCTGTCTTTCTAATTATAAAAATATTTCAGTTGTTTCTTTGCTTATATTACATTGAAAAATCTAAGTACCCTGGAGGAACAAGATATAAAAAATTCTAGTTCAAACTCATTGTACGGTTACTCAAGAGAGGAAAGATTCTTGGCCTGAGAGAAGAGTGACAAAATTCTGTTCATAGGGCATATTTGTCTTGAAATATTTGGAGGTGAACTTACTGATAAAAGGATACACATAAACTTTATCTGTGCTCTCTGAAATGTAACAGAAGTGCTCATGAGTAAATCTACTTTCCTAATACATTGTCAACATACACTGTGTGCATGAATATACATATTGAACATAATAACTGTATATATCTACTATGCATATTATTGCTTTGCACTTCTCTTTTCTGTGGTCAATTTATATTTCATATCTTTTACCTAGGGATTTGTTCTTGGGAGAAAAGGACTACTCAGTCCATTAGCTGATCTGAATTTATGATGATTAATTCCTTGATGTTCAGCCATGACAGGAATTATTCTGCTCTAATGAGTAATAAATGTGGATAAGTCATGTGTCCCTATGGATTTCTTGGCCAGAAATTGCATTTAGAAGAAGGCTAATTGTCTAAAATTTATCCAAATTCAATACAAATTTTATTGCCGCTAATTGCCTTTCCAGGTTTTGCAGCATTAAAGATATTTAAATGTATTTGTCATAGCACTTCTGTGAGTGTGTAGTGCTTAATACTAGTAGCAACTGCCATCATATTTAGGATTTTCAACGATTTCTGTTGTTTAGTACTAAATCATTATGAGTAGGAACACAATCTTCCATTTTTAATACCATAGCAGATCCTGCTTTAAAAATTTTGTTAATTTTTCTGTCATAAAATATGTCTTTGCTACTCTTGTTTTGTAGCACTGACATGCTTTAATTACCATGGCAGTATTATAAGCGGAAGATACTGTAATCAAGTGACACCTGCTATTGCCACTAGAGTTAAGGTTGTGTCAGAATTACCAATATAGACTACATTTTTCAAGTGTTTGCATGTCAAATGGTATAAATCACTCTAAGCTTGAAATATAGTACAGAAGGCTTCATAGCTTTAAGCTCTGCATAAGTATTATGCAGGGCGGAGAAGAGATTATTATTATAGCACGCGAATGCCTTCAGGATTGACAGGACGTATTGCTGTACCTGAGTCTCTGTTCCCAAGATGCAGCTTCCAAGGCCCTTACAAACACTGGATTTCACATAAGTGCTATTGTTTAGGACAAATGTTTATTGTAGAAATAAAAGCTACAATGTGCTTAAGAAAGATGGTTCCATTAGGATACAGGATCAACGTCTGTTTGACAAGTATGTTCACTGCATGCTGGAGATATGTGGAAGAACCCTAATTGATGTGAGGAGATCTTTGTAATACAATTAAGGTCACAAATGTTCTGGAATACACTGAACTTAAATTTTATGCTCTTGAAATTGTGCTTTCACTCAATTCTACTGCATATTTCTGTGCAGTCAAAAGAAAAAGAAAGATGAAAAAGAAAGATGAAAACTTTCCACTTCATGATTTATGCTGTAGTAAAAACATCGATGCACCAAATCCAATAAGGACAGGTTAACATTTTTGCAACTATTATTGCTATCTTGTAAAACTCATGTAGTTTGTTTTGTTTTTGAGCTGACAGTCTTTGACCTTACTATAAAAATGATTGTTGCTGAACAGAACTGACCAATTTGCTGACAATTTCTTGCAGAGCTCACAAATGAGCCCAGTTTCTTGGTATTCTGACCTCCTAAACCTAGGGAAGGGATTCAGTCACTGAGAACAGGGAATGAGGTTCTAGAAAGAGCACAGATTCTGTTTTTCATATTCAGGTTGCGTATCAAGATTGCCCTCCTCTCAGTCTAAATTATGGGTAGAGTCCATGTGGTTAAGTGAAACTAGAAATGATAAAGAGATGGGATGACTTACAAAGTCATGAATCCCATGAAGTAATGAATAGTGAGTTGCAATCCTCACTTTGTCATCCCTGTGAAAGAAAGAGGTGGGCAGAGGCAGAACCAGTGACAGAACCTTTCCTTTCCAACCCGAGGTGCCCACACTAGGAGGAGGGGCCTCCCAGAATTCCCATTTCCAGTGAATGTGGTCCTTTGGGCTGTCCTCCCCTGTTCACTTGGGACCGAATTTGGAGATGGTGCTCCCTGCACTTCTGTCTAATTCTGAGAACTCGTCTCTGTCCTGTGCTCATAACTTTTCAAACTGCAGGCGTAAGTAGTCTCACCATCATTTTACCAAACTGCTTTATTTTCCTGTCAGTTGCAGTGCGCTCAAGTGGGCTTTCTTCAGAACAAAGAATGAAGTTTGAAACAAAGTATGGGAGAGTCCCTTCCTGATCCCATTGAAGTAAAAAGTATTTTCTTGCATGCCTATGAATTGGAGCTACTGAATCTGGAGAACAAAAGACAGAAAGCAAGCACAATAACTGTCTTCAAGTATGCAAAGGCCACTGTGGATAAAAAGAGATAATCTGTTTTCTGTGTCTGTAACATATAGCAGAAGTCATAGGTTTACATTTTCTTAAGATATAATGTTGGAAGTGAAAAGAAGCTTTGAAATACTGTTAATGGGGATGGAGATAAATATGGGCATAAACAGTAAAGGTTGTGGGGTCTTCATCATCTGAGTATAGGGCTGTAAAACTGATTTTATCTTAGAGGAGATAGTCCAGATATACTCTCCAGGCTTCTTTTGCGTTTTTTCATATTTTTTTTCTCTCTGCAGCTGGAAAAATAACAGTTAGAAAAATATATGCAATAAAGGATACCTAAAAATTCTTGAAATCTGGTCCTTTAAGCCAAATACATACAAAGTGTCAGGTTTTCTCAATATCTTAATTCCCAAAGACTTCTGATCTTTCCATTGATGAAAAATGAGGTTTCTCCAATTGGCTGATAGCTGACAATGTGCAGTGAGAACATTTAGTTAAAAGTCATTGTCAAAATACCTCAATCTCAGTGATGAAAAAGACACAGGTGTGCTCTGTGTAACTGTGGGATGAATAACAACTATCCTATTTATAGTCTGTTTTTATACTTGTTTAGAATTTTTCATCTGAGGTTCTCTATCAGACCACAATTATTTCTAACAATAATGAACTTGTAGCATTTCTAATCCTTGGGCCTTCTGCTTGCAATCTGTTCCAAATTGTGCCTCTTTTTTAATTTATTACTGTTTTTGCTACTCTCATATTACCCTTTACTTAGGCAACTGCATTGACTTCTTCTAAAGCTGAGAACCAACTTCAAAATTTTATTGTTAACATTAAAGGCTCTTCAAACCTTTCCCCCTTTCTATTTGTGAAATCTGCTTCATGTTTATGGCCCCGCTCATAATTTATGCTTGGCTTCTGACCTGTGTCTACTTCATCCCTACCATTTGCTGTGTCAAAATATCAGGCTTCTCCTCAATTAACACTGCTGTTTTGAAAGTTTTTCCCCTTTGTAGAGTTCTGTGGCTGAATCTTTTGGCCTGTTTATCATAAAAGTGAACCATTTTCTGTGACTTTCTGTGAGAATACTATAGAGAGATGTATTTTATGCCTTATTGTGTCATTTTTCCTTTGTTATTTTACTGTACTCTGATACTTAAGGGTTAGATGTTATTGAAAAAACAGTCATGTTTTTGAATACTCGGCTTATGCTGTTGTAGATTTGATTATCCCTAGTTGTAATTGAATACTCAGTCATGATACACATGGATAAAAAAACACATGTAATCCTGAGCTGGAAAATGTCTCTGTCATGAGATAATACCTTCAATATTGCAGATTTCAGGGACCAACTATTAACTGGGACGAGGGAAATGAAGAAGCTGAGCATAGAATTAGGGACAATTATCAAGAGGAACATATCATTTGAAAAAAAAAAAAAAGAACCAAAAACAATGAAAAAAAAACCCCACACCCACAAACAAAAAACCACCCCATAAACCTAATGCATTATCAATAAATGTAACCACACAGTGAAAGGCAAAAACCAAAATAGCATTTAGTATCTAAATGACAAAGATATAACAAAGAAAAAGTAAAACAGGATCCTAAGAAACCTTATGTGTGTTTTGTTTTTTTTTTTATCAATCTCACAGCTGTTTTATATATCAGTTTACATCCTACCTGGCTATCATTCAAGATCGAAATTTGCAATTAATTGTGTATGCGTTCCAGGCTGAATGTAGTTTTCAGCAATGGATGATTTGTAGTTGTTTCTTCAAGAATATGAGCAAAAGATAATTGCTTCCCATAAAAAAACTGACAGCTGCATTCTCACTTGCGTCTCTGCCTGCTTTGCCTGTGCTCATTCCTTGGAAATGCAACCCTCTTCTGACAGGCTGCATGGTGACTTCTCCTGATTCTCCATTTTTAATGTTTTCTGGGATTTTTAACTGTTTGGTTTGGCTTGGCTGTTTTGGTTTGGTTTAATTTGGATTTTTGTAATATGTCAGCTTGGGAAATTCAGTTTTCCTTACACTACTAAAATGCTGTCATATTGTGGCAACTTGTTCAACTTAATTTCTCTCTCTTTTTCAAAAAACAAGCATTTGAAGTATTTCACTCTGTGATATTTTCAGGTTGTGGAGAACTCAGTTTACCCTGTACTGTGGTTTAACTCCACTGAGACATTGTCCCATGACATGCTATCTTTAAGCCACTTCATTTTCAGGACCTTAAAAATGCAGGGTACCTTTCTGTTCCTGCAGGCATTTTGCACAGGGGAGCAGCATCATTAAGTCTGGTCCAAAATACACTGACCACACATAACCAACCTAGCTGGAACAGTGCATAGCCTAACTTTCCCCAGGTGGAAATTTTTTGGATAAAGGAGAGCTTTCCTGCACCACAGAGTCACTGTGGCATCGGGCAGTGTATTGGGCAGAACCACGGTGTGCAATTGGTCTTGCTCAGCATCCCATGTCCTCGCTCCCTGCACATCGGTGCAGGCTCGTTCTGGACTGGTTCCATGAACATGATGAGATGTTCAGCCAGTCAGGGGTGAAAAACCATGAGTTTGCTCTTGGGGCATTGCTCTTGTCCATTTCACATGCTCTGTGACACCTCTGTGATGCAAAGCAGGGAAAAGTCAATGGGAATGGAAAAATTTCTTCAAACTTTTGCATCCCATCCACACCGAAACACTAACACGGGCAATCCCAAAGCTTTAAGAATTTAAATAAGTAACAATCAAGTTTCAGCACTTGGAAATATTTCTTAAGAAACTTGATTTGCTAGCTTTCGGTTCAGTTTTCTAAATTTTCTTATTTGAGAAATCCCAAGGCATGCCACAAATGAAGGTGACAGTAGGCAGGCTGAACACTGCAAGCCCCCTGGCATCTGAACATTTCCTAAGGTCACTTGGTGGTCCATCTGAATGAACTGGAAAGCACTGGAATTTATGGATGCAACAACCTCTTAAATAAGTCACAGTTCCCACCATGTTCAGTAACACAACTTCCTTTCTTGCTGCAGCGACCATGTTCATGTGGATATTCTCTAAAGGAAAACGTTGAATGTATATTGCATGTTCTGAAACTATTAATAAATCTTCAGATTGGAGAAAGTACACGTAAAGGTAAGGAACATATGAACAAATAAAGTAATTTTGATGAGCTCTCTTCAACCTCCTGGGGTAGGAAACAGTAAAGGAAATGTTTAATCTTTTTTTTTTTATTGTTTTTTCCCAATATGTTTTTTAGTAATTTGATCTTGTTGAAACAGTTTTTGTGCTGAATGTGATTTTTTTAATATGGGAAATTAATAAAAAATTAATATATTGAATGTACAAAGTCATGAATCCCATGAAGTATGAATAGTGAGTTGCAATCTCACTTTGTCATCCCTGTGAAAGAAAGAGGTGGCCGAGGCAGAACCAGTGACAGAACCTTTTCCTTTCCAACCCGAGGTGCCCACACTAGAGAGGAGGGGCCTCCCAGAATTCCCATTTCCAGTGAATGTGGTCCTTTGGGCTGTCCTCCCCTGTTCACTTGGACGAATTTTTGAGATGGTGCTCCCTGCACTTCTGTCTAATTCTGAGAACTCGTCTCTGTCCGTGCTCATAACTTTTTCAAACTGCAGGTAAGTTAGTCTCACCATCATTTACCAAACTGCTTTTTTCCTGTCAGTTGCGATGCGCTCAAGTGGGCTTCTTCAGAACAAAGAATGAGTTTGAAACAAGTATGGGAGAGTCCCTTCCTATCCCTTGATAGTAAAAAGTATTTTGCACTGCCTATGAATGGAGCTCCTGAATCTGAGAGAACAAAAGACAGAAAGCAAGCACAATAACTGTTTCAAGTATGCAAAGGCCACTGTGGATAAAAAGAGATAATCTGTTCTGTGTGCTGTAACATATAGCGAAGTCATAGTGTTACATTTTCTACAGTAATAATGTTGGAAGTGAAAAGAAGCTTTTGAAATACTGTTAATGGGATGGAGATAAATATGGGCATAAACAGTAAAGGTTGTGGGGTCTTCATCATCTGAGTATAGGGCTGTAAAAACTGATTTATCTTAGAGGAGATAGCCAGATATACCTTCCAGGCTTCTTTTGCGTTTATATTTTTTTTCTCTCTGCAGCTGGAAAAATAACAGTTAGAAAAAATACTGCAATAAAGAGATACCTAAAATTCTTGAAATCTGGGTCCTTTAAGCCCATAATACATACAAAGTGAGTCAGTCAATTATCTTAATTCCCAAAGACTTCTGATCTTTCCATTGATTGAAAATGAGGTTTCTCCAATTGGCTGATAGCTGACAATGTGCAGTGAGAACATTTAGTTAAAAGTCATTGTCAAAATACCTCAATCTCAGTGATGAAAAAGACACAAGGTGTGGCTGTGGGATGAATAAAACTATCCTATTTAAGTCTGTTATACTTGTTTAGAATTTTTCATCTGAGGTTCTAACCACAATATCAACAATAATACTTGTAGTTTCATATCCTTGCCTTCTTTGCATGTTCCATTGTGCCTCTTTTTTAATTTTACTGTTTTGCTCTCTCATATTACCTCTTTACTTAGGCACGACATTGATCTCTTCTAAGTGAGACCATTCAATTATTGTAAACATTAAAGGCTCGTTCAACTCTTCCCCCTTTCTTGTGAGATTCTGCTTTTCATGTTTATGGCGCCGTCATAATTTATCTGGCTTACTGCCTGTGTCTACTTTCATCCCTACCATTTGACCTGTGTGTCATATCGGTCTCCTCAATTAACACTGCTGTTTTGAAGGTTTTTTCCCCTTTCCTCTTGTAGGTTTGTGGTCCTGATCTTTGGCCCCCTCGTGTCCGTGCGCAATTTACTCAAACAATCGCACCACCAAGTCCAAATTTCTGTGTAGCTATAACGCTTGGACTTCTATAGTTTGTGGAAATACTGTGATAGTGGTAGAGATGTAGTAATTTATGCCTTATTGTGTCATTTTTCCTTTGATTTACTGTACTCGATATTAAGGGTTAGATGTTATTGAAAAAACGTGTCATGTTTTTGAATACTCGGCTTATGCGTTGTAGATTTTGTGCTTATCCCTAGTTGTAATTGAATACTCAGTCATGATACACCTGGATAAAAAACACTGTAATCCTGTGAGCTGGAAATGTCTTGTCATGAGATAATACCTTCAATATTGAGATTCAGGGACCAACTTATAACTAGGGAGGGGAAATGAAGAAAGCTGAGCATAGATAAGGGACAATTATCAAGAGGAACTATCTTTGAAAAAAAAAAAAAAAGAACCAAAAACAATGAAAAAAAACCACACACCAACAAACAAAAAACCACCCATAAACCTATATGCATTATCAATAAATGTAACCAAGTGAAAGGCAAAAACCAAAATAGCATTTAGTATCTAAAATGACAAAGGATATAACAAAGAAAAGTAAAACGGAACTAAGAAACCTTATGTGTTTTGTTTTTTTTTTTTATCATCCACAGCTGTTTTCATATATCAGTTTACATCCTACCTGGTATCATTCAAGATCGAATTTGCAATTATGTGTATGCGTTCCAGGCTGAATGTAGTTTTCGCAATGGGGTTTGTGTTGTTTCTTCAAGAATATGAGCAAAAGTAATTGCTTTCCATAAAAAACTGACAGCTGCATTCATCACTTGCGTCTCTGCCTGTTTGCCTGTGCTCATTCCTTGAAATGCAACCCTCTTCTGACAGGCTGCATGGTGCTTCTCTGATTCTCCATTTTAATGTTTTCTGGGATTTTTAACTGTTTGGTTGTGGCTTGGCTGTTTGGTTTGGTTTATTTGGATTTTTGTATAATTGTCAGCTTGGGAAATTCAGTTTTCCTTTACTACTAATGCTGTCATATTGTTGGCAACTTGTTCAACTAATTTCTCTCTCTTTTTCAAAAAACAAGCATTTGAGTATTTCACTCTGTGATATTTTCAGGTTGTGGAGAACTCAGTTTACCCTGTACTGTGTTTAACTCCACTGAGACATTGTCCCATGACATGCTATCTTTAAGCCACTTCATTTTGTCGACCTTAAAATGCAGGGTACCTTTCTGTTCTCTGCAGGCATTTTGCACAGGGGAGCAGCATCATTAAGTCTGGTCCAAAATACACTGACCACACATTAACCAACCTATGCTGGAACAGTGCATAGCCTAACTTTCCCCAGGTGGAAATTTTTTGGATAAAGGAGAGTTTCCTGCACCACAGAGTCACTGTGGCATCGGGCAGTGTATTGGGCAGAACCACGGTGTGCAATTGTCTTGCTCAGCATCCCATGTCCTCGCTCCTGCACATCGGTGCAGGCTCGTTCTGGACTGGTTCCATGAACATGATGAGATGTTCAGCCAGTCAGGGGTGAAAAACCATGAGTTTGCTCTTGGGGCATTGCTCTTGTTCCATTTCACATGCTCTGTGACACCCTCTGTGATGCAAAGCAGGGAAAAGTCATGGGAATGGAAATTTCTTCAAACTTTTGCATCCCATCCACACCGAAACATAACACGGGCAATCCCAAAGCTTTAAGAATTTATAATAAGTAACAATCAGTTTCAGCATTGGAATATTTAAGAAACTTGATTTGCTAGCTTTCGGTTCAGTTTTTCTAAATTTTCTTTTTGAGAAATCCCAAGGCATGCCACAAATGAGGTGACAGTAGGCAGGCTGAACACTCAAGCCCCTGGCATTCTGAACATTTCCTAAGGTCACTTGGTGGTCCATCTGAATGAACTGGAAAGCACTGGAATTTATGGATGCAACACCTCTTAAATAAGTCACAGTTCCCACCATGTTCAGTACACAAACTTCCTTTCTTGCTGCAGCGACCATGTTCATGTGGATATTCTCTAAAGGAAAACGTTGAATGTATATTGCATGTTCTGAACTATTAATAAATCTTCAGATTGGAGAAAGTACACGTAAAGGTAAGGACCTATGAACAAATAAAGTAATTTGATGAGCTCCTCTTCACCTCTGGGGTAGGAAACAGTAAAGGAAATGTTTAATCTTTTTTTTTTTATTGTTTTTTCCCAATATGTTTTTAGTAATTTGATCTTGTTGAAACAGTTTTTGTGCTGATGTGATTTTTTTAATATGGGAAATTAATAAAAATTAATATATGAATGATAATTCTGATCTCATTTAACACGATTTTTCCTTTATATTCTGCAATTTTAAGTATCTAATAAATTGCGGCTGCAAACATTTCTTAATTTAAATGTTTTACAGTAACATTAGACCTGATCATAGTTCCAAAGGGATTTGGTTTATTATATGAAATATCAATTCCAATGTGTTTGGGTACATGTGAAACCTGGCATGGTAAGAGGACTGTC
>VKON01000205.1:321171-346504 GCA_009741485.1 Malurus cyaneus samueli
TCTTCCATAAAGATCTGTTGGTTTTTTTTTTTCCAAATTCTGTCTTCACATTTCCTCTTTCCAAGTGTGGACAGCTTCTTTGCCACTAAGGTTTTGCTCCTTACGTAAATTACCCAGGTGTCCATATTTCTCTTTTATCTTGAATAAGCTTGCCATACAGTCTCTACCAGTCCTGAATTAGTGTAAAAACAAAGGTTGTATTGTTGAATTGGATTTTTTTTCTTAGTGCTCTTGATAAGGCTGTGCCAGGCTCAGTTCTATGTAATCCCCAATGTATTACTACTCAGTTTAGTTATATGGGTAAAATATCTTTTATTTTAAAACCAAGTTCTCCTGTAACGCTGACTTTTGATATTTGTGCTTGCAATCAGCAAGCCCATTATCTTGTACATCACAGATATCTCATATGCTGTAATACTTATGTATATATGTTTATATGTGACAAAACATAGAAATTAATGCAGCTTTCAGGTAGAATTTATTGCTATATACTAACAGATGCTCTATCACATATTAAATTTCTTTTCCTACACCCACACACTTCTTCAATACATCACAAAAATTTCTTTTTCTTGTAATGCTGTTACTGACCTCCCTTTAAAATGTCTAAAATTTTTTCCATATCTCTAAGAACTGCAGCTGAAGAAATGTGGGTTGCTGTGTGATGAAACGTAAAGTTATTAGAAAAAAAAGAATTTTAAAAAAAGGGCTTTAAAGAGAATGAGCAAAATAAATTATGAATGCTAACCACAGTTACACCATTTTTCATATTTTTTCTGATATTCCAGATTCAAGCTCAGATATTTGTTGGTAAAGTGTCATTGTTATAGCCACACACATGTTATATATATGTACCATGTATTAGCAAATTATTAATACTGCTCTTCAGTATCAAACAGTCCCAGTGAGTTTGAGGTCCTAATACATTTCACAAACTTCTCCACCTCTAGTATCCACCAGCACAAAGCTGGCTGTGCATAAAACGTTGGGGAAGCAGGTCTGCTCGACAGGCTCACAGGGAAAAAGCTCCCGCACTGACACCCTGCACGCTCCTGTGTGCTCTCAAGGGCACTCCAGCACGATAGTCTCCCAGGGGTCTTCAAGCACTGCTAATTTGCCCAGTCACTTGAGACTGACGCAGAGCTACCTGCTTGACATGTCTGTGGGACAAATGTACTTCAGAGACAGAACAAAATAGCAAGAAACACATTTATTAGCCATGCCCTACCCCATATGTATAGTACTAGAGAGGTATATATGCCAGCTTAAAGATGAAATAAGGTAAAAAAATTATTTTGTCACTTAATTGCAAGAATAGTGTCAAAAGATTCTAGAAATAAACTAGGTGTGAAAGGAAAGTCCCAAATTGCAAGCGGAGAAATGACAAGGACCTCCATTTTCCTGACAACTTCCTTGGGGAAAGGGAATTGTTCTAAGGATGGGTTAGGCAGCACTGACAGCTTGTCTGTCTGATTTGTGCAAAGCACAGTGCCTCATTCATCTTGATCTTCGCTACAATTTTTTTTTTCTCAGTGAAGTAATTAGCAAAAGTGGTTATTTCCATATAGTGGTGGTCAGATGATTTAAAAGAAAAAGAATGAAAAGATTCTCATTTTAAAATCAAGAGATCAAGTGGCACTAACAAAATATGGGGTAAATTCATCCCTAAATAACACAGTTTTGTGGTTAATGTTACCTCAAAAATTAGTTTGTTTATCCAAATCTATGATCTTGTCGTATTTGTTTCTTTCCTGAACACATAGCAAAGCTTTCCAGAATTGAACTCTGTGATCTCAAGGTGCATTTTAATCAAGTAATTAAATGAAAATAGAACAAGGAAATTATACTATTTATTTATTTTTTGTTAAAAAAAAAAACACACACAAAAAGGAAACAGTTCACTTTGAAGATAATTTATGTTTTATAGTAATTTATAGCAAGGTTTGAGATTGGAGGCATAACTCAGTAACTGCTTGAAATATCCCAACAGCCACTTTTGATTGTAGCATATGGGTGTGGATATTGTGCTGTGCCAGCTTGTGAATCTGGAATATTTGGGGGACAGCATGTGCAAAAATCTCATTAAATTTGTTTAACAAACACGAATACATTTGAATTCATGTCTGATCTTGTTGAAAACTCAAATTCTGGGTGGTATTTTCTCTGAGTCCTTGACTTTGGAACTTGATTCTTCCATTGATCCCAAAAGTTAGCTGGCCCTAGGTCACTCTCCAAGATGAATTTACTGCCTTCTTCTGTCTGAAGAAATCCCTTAAGAGAGCGTTGCGTCTGTGTTTCCATTGTGAAGGATTACTGGGTTCAGAAAATATTTCACTGATTTCTGCAAACTTTAAATATACGAATCAGAGAGCTCAGGAGCTCATTCTACAAATCAATCAATAAAATATAATTTTTTTTTTTACATTTATTTTTTAATGAGCCATGACTTATTGTTAACTACTTGGATTGATCTGACAAGTGGTTGTAATTTATTTTCTCTTTAGTTACTCTCTAGCTGAATTCTTATAAGTCCCCTCTTATTAGCAGGGTACAACTCTTCTTTTGAATGGTTAAATCTAATAGCGTTTAGTTTGCTTGTGCTGTAGGCTATGTGTTCTTTGATGAGAACAGATTTGTAACTTCTATATAGAGCTAATTGGATTTCTTGATTATCTCATTGAAGCTAACCAAAATGACCTTCCCGTGAAGTGGAAGCCTGAAAGATTTTCTTTCAGAAATAATAACCTTTTCTTCCTGATAACTATTTATTGCTTCAGGTTGGCTAAATATTCCTTTTTTTCTCTTTCTGTTTTATCCCTGAAGTGTATCTGCCTTCTATTCAGAATTACATCTCCAGAGTCACACTTTCAAAAAACTTGAGTATTTCTGTATTATAATTCTTTTGCATCAAAACCTAAGATTTTGAGTGTACGAAGCAAATATTTTAAGGGGATTTTATCCAAGAAGGCATGTTTCAAAAAGCGGCTCAAACAAGCCTCACATAACATTTATAAAGCAGGAAAGTATTAACAGTTAATGTTGTATATGACATGAAATGCATAAAATGTCATTTTTGAAAGTATTTACATTGGTAAGTTTACATGGAAATTTATTATTGAGTTTAGTATATGTATAGCTAGATCATTTTGATGATCTATACATGACTGTAGCAGAATTATCTTAGGAGACACATATTCCATTAGGTTGATTAAATGTGAACCATGAAAAAAGTGACCAGAAACCCTCCCATCCACTTCTATAGTATAGTTGATAATGTTTTAATTAATTTTTCATGAAACTTTTCCTGTGATGCTTTTATGTTATTTGTTTAACATAAAGTTCAAATTCCACATTGAAAGAGTCCTCAAATTTATTGTACTCATCCACATGACTATGTTCCTCAGAACAAATTGATTTTTATTGCTTTCAAGACTATCAGGAATTTTCAGACTGTCAGGTCTAAAAAACAACTTAAATGAATGTGTAATTTTAGGAGTCTGTTAACACATTTGAATTTTGTGGTTCTGAGGATAGCTGACAAATAAATACAGAGATGGCCAGCTGAATTATATTGACATATTCCAAGAAGGAGGTCACACCATAGTATAAAAGACCTGAGTTGTGCTGTTGGATCTGTTGGTAGTTGCTTTTGGAGTGGTCTCCTCTGGGCTCAGGGTCTCCTTGCCTTTGGCATTGTGTCGGAAGAATGGATTGCAGATTCCTGTCTGCCAGATCCAGAGACTTTCTGGTGCTTTTTCGTTACAAAGAAGATAAACCTTTGCAGCCATTGACAATATGAAAATGGGAGAACAAAGTGGGGAGAGTGTGTGTCTAGTGCATTATATCTGTTGTTTACTACAAGAAGGTCCCCAGATCTTCCCAGGAAGAAACCAGGAAAATCCCGGTACCAACCTTGTTTTGAATTGTTGCTTGATGCATATATTGGCTAGATGTGTTAAGTATTCTTGAAAACTTGATTATGTGTATTTTTTCATTCTGCAGCCTGCTTAGACCTCTTAGTGACTATGTTTTGTTTGTTTGTTTGCTTGTTTTTAATAAATGCTATTTAACACTATATTCATATGTATTTTATGGCTATTCAGTAACTGCATAAGATATAGGTAAAAAAAGCAAAATGAAAATGTATGAAATAGCCAGTATCTTTCAGACAAAATCTGAATATTTTAAACTTCTGACGCTAGTAACAATTTATTTTAAGGTATGAGGGAAGGAATTAATCTTGCTTTTAACCACCTGTATTTACACTTTCTTTTGCCACAGTTTTGTTTTTTTTTTTTTTTTTTTTTTTTTTAATTTTTTTTTTGTCTTTTTAATAATTTGGTTTTCACCCAAATTCCATTTTCCATCCCATATGGCAATATAGTGAACTGTTACAGATTACAGAAAGATCTTCTTGGCATCCCTTTCTTTATGGCATCCAAATATCAGCTAAACTGGCACCTTCATATGGAAAAGTGCCCTTCTTTCAAATATATTGGAGTGGAAAAGAATGAGTCTTTCATTATTTAACTGATTATACACCTTCTACAATATTTGTTTACAAATATTGGTTTTGTTTCTATTGCTATTTTGCATTCTGAATCTCTCCTTTTCCAGGTTTCCATAGCAACTCTTGTAGAGCTTGATCATTAGAAAGAAATTCTCTTTAATTGATCTCCTAATGTATAGCTTAATAGTAACTGTTAAGCAGTCTTTTGTTTCCAGGTCATATTTAAGGTTCATACATTTGCATAAAAACATCTCATTAGCTCAAACCAATCATTATTAGTAATTTTCTTCCTTTAGTTTTTTAATAACTAAATCCTTCATTGAGGTTTTAGAAATAGCAAATATTTATAGCTTGTAGAAAAGGCTTTCTCAGTAAGTCTGGATGCTTTGTTTCTGTGAGCAGCAATAAAATTACAGAGCTTCAAAATTTTGAAAACATAAATACAAAAAGAAGGTGTCTTTCTCCAATTGAAATTTAAATAGCCCATGCTTACTGTAGGTCAGAGGCAATGTTTAACAGCAAAGTTGCAATGTAGTACAAGCTCTTATAAATAAGAATAATGATGTAAAAAAAACCCAAGAATAACTGTGGATTTCCCTACCCCCACTGGCAGCATGAAAGACACAAAATTCTTGTACTAAGTAATGTTCTGTGTGGCATCCTTACTTGAAACATAAATATATGTAAAACCAAGTGAAAACTGTATATAGAATTACTTTTTATTTGACAATAAGGCAACCAATTGGATATCTATGATTGCTAGATGGAGAAATGAATAAAACAATGTGTTCTTCAGTACATGCAATTGCAGACCTGTACGGGTATGAAACGAGCTTTGCTGATGATCCACTATGTATATGTACCTGGCCAAATCTGCAGTTTAGTTCATGTTCTTACGCATGGAAGAGCTGAAGCGTAAATTTGGATAAATTGAAAATGAAAGATTTTCCAGTGAGTGGAAGTGAGAGGAATCAGCTTTCAGCAGTGCAAGGATACTTCATTTTTCTCTGATCTTCTAAAACAGGTTTCATGCCATACTCTAAAAGCAGTTAATATTGAAAGAATAGTTTAAAATAATATCATCAGGCCAAAATGCATAAATATAGGTCACACCATCATGCTAAACTCCAGGAAATGTAATTAGCATGTGTAACCTTTTCTCTTTTCCCCTTTTCTTTTTTTTTTTTTCTCTGGCATCCTTGACCTCTGTGTGTCTTTGTAGAAACTCTAATAGCATTAACATTATGCTATGATTAAAAAGTTAGACAGCACAACAATGCTGCTTGACAAGATATTTTTACAACCCTTTTTGATGTCATTCTGTTGGGATTGACTGTCCTTTGAACTCCTGCAAATTGAGTGGATGTTCAGTGGATGCATTCTCATATGGTATCTCTTTGTGTTATCTGTTAGGTCTCTTCTGCTGTTTGCCATGAAGGATTGGTTTGCATTTATGTTTGCATCTATAATTTTTTTAAACAGCAATTATTCATGCATAGCATGGATTTCAGAATTATGTTTAAAACCTGGATATGCTATCACTTTTCAATATGTTGAATATATCTTTTAAACAAATTGTATGAGGCCTATGCAAGCTGAGCTGATAAAAATGCGTGAGCTTGTTTCCTGAACTATTTTCATCAGTCAACAGCAGTGTTTAAGCATAAGTATGAGCCCAGCCCCCAGCATACTGGAAGTGTGATGTCATTACTGGTTGTATCATATTGTGCGTGCCCTAGTCACATTATACAGGAACAAAAATAAAAAAGGGATAGAGACTGAAAATTCTGTATAAATAAAAAAAAAACAGGTGTCTAGGAAAAGCACCAATTGTTTTTAATAGGGTATAAAAAAAGGCATTATTACAGCATGAATTTTCCTTGCTATAAGCATGCACCAGATGAATTACATCATTTAAGTTGTATATTTTCAGCCAGAGAAAAAAACTAAGGAATTTTCCTTAAATCTCTCTGTATTTTTATGCATAGTAGGATTAATAAGAATAATTAATAGTGCAAAACCCCTTTCTTCTAAAAGAACCAAAAAAAACACCCCACATGAATGGGTGAATGCTTATTATCCAGAATTGCAATTGAGCCACTTTCAAAGGAGGGAATAAAGATGTAATTTCTGAGGAATGTCACAGGGAGAGATGCCACAGAGTGCTTTGACTCCAGCAGGTTCCAACAACCCAAGAAGTATCAACCAGGATTAAAGTAGAAAATGAAAGAACCAAGCAACCCTGAGACATTTAGATTTATGAATCCAGAACAGGAACACCGTAGTTAAGCCACAAGCAGACTTTTATGCTAAAAGATGCAAGGATTGAAACAGAAGCTGAAATTGCTGACAGAAGGGAGTAAACCCAAGTTAAGTTATGATGACTGTACAGTTTCACTTTGACATGCCATCAGAAACATCCAAAGACAGACAATTGAGAGGATGTGCAAAAGGCTGAAAAAATGGGAGAATGTGAAAATTCAGAGTGACATAACAAACTAAAGCGAAACAGACGGGGAAATGTTTAATTTATATACCTGCAATAGGTATTTTGCTGTTCACGGAATTTGAAAGGGATTTGGACATTGATTAACTAATACAGGATACTAGAAAGCAGTAACTTTCAGAAAAATACATGAATTCTTTGATGACAAATTTTTATTACACCTAAAAGGTATCCTGTTAATAGGATGCTACTAACCATTCAAAAAAATGAGATTTGTGTTGCTGTCCCCTGGTCAGGGTTTGTGCATTTACATCAGAACACTGTTTTCAACTTGTGAGTTCAGACTGTGCTTCTTTTTCTTCCTTGAATCAGTTGCCTATTGGTACAAAATATGGATTTTTTTATCTGTTCTTTATCTGTTGTTTGTGATATCTCATGCTTTTCCAGTTCCTCCTCTGCATTGTAGACAGACATAACTCACACTTTTTTCAACAGTCATCAGTCTAAGTGCATCCAAACTTTAGTGGCTTAATTTGTCAGGTGAAAGGCTATTACTTGCATTGTACAAATGCTAAGCTAAGGACCCAAGAATTATTTTCACAGAGAGATTTCTATTTTTTGAAAGCTGAATACAGATTAGGCTGAAGAATGTTGATTTCAGGATCCGAAAGAGCAATCTGGGCACAGTATTTTTTTTGTCTCTGTCAATTTCCTTTTGCATTTTACATTTTATTTGATGTGTTCCAAACAATCCCTCCCCCACTTTTTTTCCTAATTTTAATACTACCTCTTCACTGTAATCTCATTTGCTTTTATAATCTCTCCTATTCAGCATTTCTCAATCTTCACATCTCACTTATAATCTCCTTCCTCACTGTGTTTTCTCTTAGCTAATTTCACCATTGAAATACCCCATGACCTGCAAAGGCTCCATGAAGATTGCTGAATATCCTTTGTTCCCTTCCTTGAGCCCCTTTTTGGGGCTGAGGTGTGAAAAGAAGCACTGCACATTACACCCTGCCATCCAAGATGAATGAGCTGTGAGAGCACAGCCCAGGGCTCTGTTTTGGCTCTGACTGGGATAGAGTCATTTTCCCTTAGCAGCCTGCGGTTTTCACGGATAGCTGGAAAGGTATTGATGACACACCAGCGTTCTGGCTGCTGCTGAGCAGACCTGCCTCCCTAACACCCATCAAGGGACTGGAAGTGGGCAAGATCCTGGGCAGGACTCAACCAGGCCAGCTGACCCAAACTAACCAAAGGGATATTCCATACATGTGATATCAGCTCAGATATAAAAGCTGAAGGAGAGGAGGAAAGGGGGGCATTTGTTATCGTACAATGTTTGCCTTCCAGAGCAACCACTGTGCGTGCCGAGGACCTGCTTCCTAGGAAGTGTCTGAATATCACTTGCTGATGGGAAGTATAATCAAATTTCCCTTTCCTTAATACATACAAAACTTTTCTTTTTTTTTTTTTTTTTTTTTTTTTTTGCTTTAGTAAGCTGCTTATCATCAACCTACCAGTTTTTTTCATCTTGATTTCTCCCCCTGGTCCCACAGAAGGGGTGTGATCGAGTGACTTGGTGAGTAAGTGACATCCAGCCAAGGCCACACCACAGGCCCCCGAGGATAAAAACGAAGGCATGGGTGATGCAGAGCAGGAATTTTTGAGGACTGTGCTATTTCTGGCTGTAGGAACAAGGCTCTCCCCACCACGCACACCCATACAACAATTTCAGAGATATGCCATCGAGAAGGGCAAATGTGTTTTGGGGGAAAATCTGGGTAGGCTGCTCTGATGTGAAGTGTAGGCATCACTCAGCTGGGACCAGAGATGAAAAGAGGTAGCAAAAAGTCCTTTCTTTTGGTGACTCACGTAGGGAGAGGCACTCATCTGGCAGTCTGAATCATCCCCCAGAGAATAATCAAAGTTGCTGTGATTAATAAGTTTCCTTTTAAAGATAAAATATGCAGGAACAGCTAAGAAATTATGAATTTATCTTTCATAATATTTGCTTAGAATTGTAATTAGATAAACTTACTGTCTACAAATATTTAGATTTATACTGACGGAGCTGCGGAACATAAGGGAATGGATATAGCTACCAAATTGTGTCTAAGCTCCTCCCAGTGAATTGTGGCACAGCAAGAATGAGCTGGTAATTATATAGAGCCAGAAGAGTCTGTGTGTCTTTCTTGCCAATTTCTTCTCATTCCAGTGAGAGAACTGTGCGTTAGGGAAACACTGGTACTCCCAAATAGCTCTTACCCTAGGCTTTGCTTTCTTAAAAATATACACTCTGAAGTCCCAACCTCTGGGTTGGAAATTGCAAACCACACAGTCATTTGTGCAAGCATTAAAACCTGTCACAACAAGAGGCAGGAGGCAACCTCACTGGAGGGTGTTTGCAGTTTTCTTCTTCCCTTCCCGGTCCCTATGTATGTTTCTTTCCAGAACTTTCTCATTACTGATCCTTTCTTTAGCATCCTGCCTCCATTCAACTCAGTTGCATTGCAACTTGTTCTCTTAGTCTCCCTACTTTTCAGTATTTTGTGACTATTACTACATGAACAAGTTAAAGGGAATTAATAGTTTCCATGTATGGATGTGATCTCTGACATACCATTCAGATTGGGGCTGGAGAAAGGATCTGCTTTATTTATTGATATGGAGGTACCTGGGTAGTATAGCATGAGTCAGTTACAAAACTAACACAGCTCCATGGTATGTATTTTTGTGGGGATGCAGCAAAGATATTCGTGTGTGATACTCAGTCATCTGGTAGGTTGTTCTTTGCTGTATCATCCTGCTGAGTCTGTACTTTCAGGGTGCTGTCTTAAAGCATAGCAATAAGATAAGGGAGCAGTAGAAGCATATGAGAGAGCTATTTCCACAAAAGTTTGAGGGAGGATCTTTAGGAAGTGTTGTATGAATTTTATATGAAATAACATCTAGACAAACTGAGTGATAACAATACTATCAATAGCTAAAAATTTCCCCAGTGCACAACTGCATGGAAAACAGGTGAGAACGGGAAAATATACACAATGTTACAATAATCTAACTAAGCAAAAATATTATTCCAAAAAGTACTGTCCTGTTGTAGTGACTTCCTCAGCTTTTTACAGAATCTAGAGATTCCCATTTATTTCTCATAATGAAGTTTTAATAATTGTAATTTGGTTTTAATATAGGCTGGAATTATATTCTAATTTCTTCACCCTTCCTTCCAAATTTCAGAAAAAGGTGCAAAGTTAAGAGCCAGAAAAAGCACATAGTGCCTGTCAGATAAGAAAGAAATGACAAAATATTCAAAGAATTCTACCAAAACATGGAACTATTAAGAAACATCTTACAATGTATGAAACTACACCATCATTTTCAAAGTTTAACAGTGCAAAGAACTAAATCACCTAAGAAAATTTTATACTCACTATCATAATACATTTTAGGTGCACATAATTAATTTCATTCAAATTATTGCCCAAAACAATGAAAACCATGTATAAATAAAAGAAATAACTGTCTTTATTAGATACCAAAAGAAATATGTAAATTCCTGATTATCTTGAGTGAGAGCAAAATTACATGCTTGAAAGAAAAAGAAGAAAAGGATATTTGTTCTACTGTTCAAAAAATGAAAAAACAAATACACTGAGAAGTAATTTTAAGAGCTGGAGAATATCAAAATGGGGGGAGAAATGAAAAGAAGGAAGTATAGTTAGAAGCTTTTAAAAATATCATAATTATAAATTGTAATTTAGAGTATAATATGACAGTTCTGAAAGATTGAATGAGAATGAAAATGAGAATAAAAGGAGAAGGATGGTGGGAAAGAGTCAGTGATTACAAATATCACAGTGAAAATTTGAAAATGAGAGCACAGATGAATCAGAAGACTAAACTGAACAAAAGAAAGGTGAGAGATGTCAATGAATGCAAGGCTGAAATTACATTTCCTGTAAGGTTTTGGACATACTGATGCCGCTTAAAGGAACATCTTAGAAGACCACGGTATTTAAAAGCCAAGTCTGAAAACACCAAATGCAGTCAATGTTTCTTTTGAAAAAGACAGTAAATATCCTCTATGTTGCGCAAGAAATACCATGTGAAATCAATTTTATGCACTTCTGTATTACTTCAGAAAATCATAGACACTTTGTGGTGAAAGCAGTTTTTATAACCATAGATTTTAAAGCCAGAAAAAATTGGACCTAATAGCCTAATTAACTGTTAGGCATAATGCACGTGATACTAAATCTGCAAAAAAAGCACATTTTCAGCCCTGTGTTTAGTCTCATAACTCACAAGGCCATCCCGTAGTCTAGTAGGGTTGGATTTGCAGACCACTGGAATATTTAAAGAGTTCATAATTAAAATAATTATTTAACTAATGATACATTTTATTGTCTGTAGAGCCTTAAATGAAGCTCTTTACCAGTTAGATGGAAAACTGATGCATTGTCACCTGTGAAAAAGTTTTTGAGGGAAATAAATGGAGAACTATACCTTGACTGTGACTTAATGCAAATGTACTTAATGTACTTAACCTGCTAGTACAAAAAATGTGCCAGCTAGTTTAGTCACTACTGTTTATACAGAAATTTCTTCACCTTGCTGGGAGCATAGTTCAGATAGAAGAAAAATATTAGACTGGCAAAAAAAAATTAAAGTACAATGAAATTTTAAATATGTCATATTTAAGCAATAATGAATCCATTCCAGCTTGAAGGTTTTTGTTTAATTCTAGGCAGTCCAAGATCAGCAACATGCAGATGCTTTTTAAGTGAGGCTTAAATTTAATGGAATCCAAAATAAAGATACCTCACTGAGATTGTTTAATTAAAGCCTTCAGCATTGAGATTTTCTCTAAAGTAAGCACTTATTTTTCTTGCCTGAAAGAATTATGAAAAGAACTTACAAAATATGTATTTTCCAGGAGCAGATAGCTGATTAGAGTTAATTATCAAAGTCAAGAAAAATTAATGCAGCAGGTCAAAATCATAAGTAATTTTCCCCCAAATTTGCCACATGTAATCAAAATCTTTAAAAGTCTTTTGTAAAATATAGTGAGATTAAAAGCTGAATTTATGTGCATTTAGAAAACATTCATTCTCTATGTAAAAAACATCAGCCAAAGTCGGACTCATAATACAAGGGAGCAATCAGGTTTGTTCAGCACTCATGTTCTAAAGGCCTGTTGCTGTTAAACTGTAAGTGAAACATAAATACACATATAATATAAATCCATAATGTCACTGGAAATATGAATGTGGCATTGAATCCCATCTAGTAAGGTTTTTGACTGACAGCTCAAGACAGAGTCACCAATCTGAAACAAAAGAAGAAGGAGAAGAAAGAAAATCTAGATTGATGGAGCAATCTTGCTCCTATTCAAGTCAATGTAAACTCTCATTCAAGCATGATCAGGCTCCCTTTGTGCTCAATACTAAGTACCATAGGACTCACCATCTTAGTGCAACCAGAGGGGCTTACCAGAGGGGAAGGTGAAATTTAAAGGATGTCTTGGTTATTAGATTCCAGATGATTACCAATATAGTCATTACAATTGTGTTTACATTTATCAGTAAAAGAGATTTAGCAAAAATTAACTGTCTAAAACTAATTTCTTTTTTATTTTCCTAAAATTTTTAAAACGGCAAACTGAATTTAATTTTCTTGCTTTTTAAGTCTTTCACTACTTATTTCATGGATATCTTTATATCTTAGTGCCACTTATTCTGAAACAGATAAAAAACTACTTTTTTTTTTTTTTTTTTTTTTTACTCAGAGATATTTACCAGGGCCTATGAGAGCAATCTTCCACTATTCAAGCATTGTTTTCTAGTTTTCTTAACAGCTTCATGTTTCTTTCCCATAGAAAACTGGCTGTAACAGGTGCACATTCTTACAAAAACTTCTTTTACAGAGACTGATTTAGTGGATTCATGCATCTCTGTGTATTGCATTTGCATAGCAAGGGTTTGGTGGCAAGGAGGACCTCAGAGGACTTCTGGGAGAAGATGCCAGAAGTTGTCCCCATATTGGCCAGGGCCAGTGCCAGCCAGTTCTGAGAAGGATTTGTTGCTGCCCAAGGCTGAACCCTTCAGGGATGGCGGTAGTGCCTCAGGGACAATAAAAAACACCTGCTGTGACCCTGTGAGTGACCCATGCCAGAATGAAGAATTGTAGCCCATGGGAAGATATCACATTTGAGAAGCTCATGGAGCACTGCCTCCTGTGGTAAGAACTCCATTCTGAAGCGGGAGAAGGAACATTTCCCTGAGAAAGACGGAGCAGCAGAGGCAATGAGTGATGATCATAATTCCCATTACCCGCCCCCTGCACACTGTGATGGAGAAAATAATGAACTGAGTCTAGGAAGAAAGAAGGGGTGGGAAGAAGGCGTTTTAAGATTTAGTTTTTATTCCTCATTATGCTAAATTTGACTGGCAGTACTGGAAATTCAGTCAATTTCCCTAAGTCATGTCTGTTTTTTCCCGGGACAGTAATTGGTGAGGGATCTTCCCATGTTCTTATCTCAACCCATGAGCCTTTCACAACAACCTCTCTCCTCTGTCCAGCTGAGGAGAGGAGATTGGTGTGCACCTGGCATCCAGACAGGGTCAATCCTTCACACTTGGAATGAAAATATGTGTCTAAAACCAGAATATTGGCAAGTTCTCTCCTTTCTGCCTTCTAATATTGAGCAAATTTTGCAATTCAACCATATTCCTTAGAAACTACTAAAAAACCCTACCTGATAAACATTAAAACCCCTTTCAGTGTTTCTTGCAATTGTTTAAATTCTGCTTCATGCATGAACAGAATGTTGCCAGTTTCCACATCTATTTTTTGTTTAAGTTAACTAGAACTAAAAATAGCAGTATGGGTCATGATTAATGTGACCTGGTCAATAAGCTCAGAGTGCAAATAAAACAATTTATATTTAAGATGTGTTTGTTTCTGTTAGTATAACAGGAAGGCTCAACAGGCCGTTTAGTTCACATTTACAGGAAGTTTCTCAGTCTTATTCCTGCCACCCTAGAAGTCCTATAGATCACCATAACAAAATAAAGCCTTTGCAGACATGGTTTAGGAGTTTTTAGGGTTGAATGCAGCATCAAACATGCAGATGAAGCATTGGACTCTTTCTGCTCTCCACTCTTACAGCTTTTAGTCTTTCAGGTAATGAAATAATCCTAAGAGTAGTTAAGTCTCTTCTCTTGGATAGTGTACTGTCAGTTCAACTCTTTTTTTTTTTCTTCTTGCTATTTTTGTCACTTTTGTTTCATAACCCTTTTCCTGTTGCATTGCAACTGCATCAGAAAGAGGTGAAGGGTTTCATCTGTTTTCTCCTGCCCTTCTAACTGGGCTGAGGAATTCATTGCAACTCACCACTGTGTGAGTAAATAAATATATTAACAAGATATAGTCACGATGGCTACCGTCAGATGTTAACTGTACCAGGGAAATAAAAATGTGTGCCTGCATCCGCAATTTAGGGGATCTGAACTATTAAGAAGAATGTGTTTTAGGCATTGCCTGTGGTGGGTATTTTTCTAATATATAACCAGCTTCCTTTCCATACTGACTTTTATGAATTACAGAACCTAACTGCTATTCTCTTCTTGTATAGAATTTTTTCTTTGAGGAGATAGTGGGATCTTAAAAAATAAAGACATTCAACACAAAAAATTGAAGTTCTCTTTCAATTCAATTTAAAAAATCTTGTGGAGCTTCTGAGTGTCTGGAAAAGGGTCTTCAGAACTCTTCTCAATCCTTTAAACCACAATCCAATTTTCATAAAATAAATTAAACCCATAATATCCATCCTTTTAAATTTATAAATATTTTGGTATAAGCACACAATATATAATTTTAAATATATTTATGAATAATAATTTGAGACTGATCCTTAGGTGTACAAATTATTACACTAATTTACCCAGATACCAATCTAGTCTCTGGTGAACACACTTTGCTATTAGTCCTTTAAAATATAGACAAATTCTTTGAAGACTGCAGCACAAAGGAATGAATAAACCCACAAATATAGTAGTGCTAAAAATCTCCTTTCAGGTGGGATGCAGGTTTTATTCTAAAACATGTTTTGCACAAAAATTGGGCAGTTAAACCATTGAACAGTCTGAAATTACAGGAGCTGACCTTATGAAAGACTCAATTTTCACAAGATGTAAGTAAAATGGTTTGCTTATCTGTAAATTAGTATTAGTCAGACTCAAGTTGAATCTCTGAATAAAAAAAACCCTACTTTTACACATTTGTAAATTTAATATTTAGTTAAAATGTGTTGTAAGCTAAAGGAAGTGGAACACTTTAGGAACATTTCAAATGGTTATGTCTTCACTATAAAAGTATTAATAATTATTGTTTATAACTGTTATAACTACAGTCAAAGACAGTTCAGCAGCTCAGGTCATTCTCAAGTAGTCCCAGAGGGATTTAGGGCAGCTCAGTCAGCCCGGCAGCCACAGTGGTTTGGCTGCTCTCACAGATACAGCCTGATCACAAACAAATGGGGACGGGCAGAGTGCAGCCTGGCTTTGCAGCAGGTGCTCTGGGGTGCACCACGCACAAGGGCAACCACAGCTTTTTCCCAGGCAGCCTGTGCGAGTCAGCATCAGGTCCATGTCTTTACTTTGTCATGGGAAAGCAGTGACCTAGACAAAACAAAACAAAACAAAACAAACAAAAAAATAAAAACAAACAAACAAAAAAAAACACCAAAAATTCCCCTCTTGAGTTGTTCCTTCCTGGTTGTGACAGGCATCCTATATTGGACGCAAACAATTTAGCTTGTTTCTAATCCCAGGCATTGCAACAGAGCTTTCAAACAGGTTGTTACAACCCATTCATATTGCTTACTCTTTTGCCCTTTAGCAATAACTGGTAAAAAGCATATTCACTTTCTTATTTAAAGGAAACATGGAACCTTAGTCTTTCTTTAAAATGTGTGTTCAATACTTATTTTATTAGTAGTATTGGTTTAACCTGTATTGCTTTTATTAGACTAGTGTTGGTTTAATCCTAAAAAATAAAATAGAACTTTAGATGCTGTTGAAGCTTTTTTGACCTAAAGGACCATATAATAGTTATTTTAGTTTTTATCTGTGTTTGTATAGACATTTTACTCTCCTGGACGTTAACATTCTTCCTTCTAGTGTGTCAACACAGGACTGGACTCGCTTTCTGGGTCACTGGGTCCAGCTGCCTTTCATAATAGATATTGTTTCTTCACAGTTGTTTTAAGACCTATTATAAACGGCTTTGTTTTTTGGGGTTTTTTTATAGTGTAAACATTTTAATGAAGATTTCACATATTTTCTTCAGTCTTCATTTGTTTTTTTAGGAGAAAATGGTATTGAATCAATTTGAAATAAATTATCATTTCCTCTGAGTAATAAATTGCTACTTGGTACTAAGAAGAAAAATATACTCATTTAATCTCTTTGGGTAACAGTCTAACTCCTTCTAATTATTCTTATAGTTTAAGAAAGATAAAAATCTCCAGATCTTCAACTCACATTTCTTTTCACTGATGATACTTTTTCATGTAGCAGGGCTGGTTAGTTATCCCAAAACCAATCAATTTACATTTTCCAATATTTTTGTCCCTCAACATCAGTCAGTTATGGTAAGTTGATAGCTACATATGCCTTTTGCTTTGATAACTCAGTGTTGCTTGTAAGTTTTACTTATGCTCCCTTCTAGATTTTTTTTTTCTTTGTAATGTCATTAACAGAAATAGACAGATTAGTCCCAGGATATTGGGACTCCCCAGATAGCCTCCATAGAGCCCAATAGTTCCTCGTCAGTAAGCTTTTCTGTCCTGTACAGTTCTTCGTCCACCTTACAATGCTTTTCTTAATCCCTACATTTTCTAAATGAAGTAGTAATTTCCTATGTGGCGCCATATCAAATACTTTAGTAAATCGAATTTGCACTTCCTTCTGCAGAAAAAAAAATACATTCTCAGATAAGGATATCAGATTAGTACTGCCTTAATCAAACCTATGTTCTATTTTCAATCTCAATTATTTTATTCAGCTCTTTAAAATCTAAAGCCTAGCCTGCTACTGAGATCAGATTAATCTCATCTTACCTTTCTCTTTCACCTCTGCTCCTTTATACCAACTCTTGACATTTCCTATCCCATAATCTTATGGCAGTACCACTGACTTGATAGGTTTCTTTAAAATGTTTACCCCCTCCACATTCAGATCTCACAGGTCACTGTATTCAGCAACTTTGGTAATGAGTTCCCTCAATTTATTAAGGTTTGCCCTTTTGAAACCCAAGTTCTCATTGCAAACCTACTATAATTTAATTTAAGCTGAATCAGTTCACCATCACTCAATCAGACATTATTTGTACTTTCAGCCCTTTTTATAGCAACATTCTTTAGACTTTGTTTCATGTATGATAACATCACCTTTTGCTGGTTCAAGATTTAATGGATTAAGAATGTAATAAAAATTAAACACAAACTGTCTTGCTGTAGCAAAGGTGCTACCTGCTCAAGCCCACAGGGACTCTAAAAGAGAAATTGAAAATAATACCCACAATTTTCCACCTGGATGTCTAGCCCTGCTCTAATAATGTCAGACTGAAAGGAGTGCAATGGGGAAGGGTTTTGGTATTAGTAGACTGTTTTTTTCTCTAGATAAAATGGACAGAAAGAAAAATACATTTGCATCTGGAAGAAAAATAGATAGGACAAAGTCAACTTTGATATGACTTCTTTCCAAATGATTCTCTGGAAATTAGGCAAAGATATGATACCAAGTGTTCCTAACTATCTAATTTCAGTCGTCTGTTTAAAACTGCTCACTCATAGCAGTTCTGTACTGATTTTACCAAATACAAGGTTATTTCTCCAGAATGCTTCTTCAGCCTCATGCTTGGAATTTTCTGATCCAAAAGCAGATTTTGACTTTATTATCCCATAGTGGATTTTACTTGCTTGGATATATCCAGTCAGTTATCAAATCCCTGTACACTTATACCAATTGCAGCCTTCTGTTGCAAGCTCTCTGTTATATTTCATACAGAAACATTTCCATTCTTTGAACACTGTTGCATTTGATCCCTGCCTGGGGAGGTGCAGTGAATATCCTCTTGCTTATTGTCTTCCAGGGTCCCTCAAAAATTTTTAGACTATTTTATCTCTCTGTGGTCATCTCTTTTCTAACATGAACACATCTTATCTTAGCTATTTTCTGCTATACAAACTATATATTCCACATTCTTGAGTTTTAGTAAACATGTGCTGCGCTCAGAGAAGCATGTGTGAAATTTTAAAAGGAATTGAAACAAAAAATGTTCTCTACCAGAGCCATGAAATGTTACAGTCAATCATCATTATTTTCTCAGGGAGCAAAGGGATGTTTGAAGAACACAATTATGATTAGTTGCTTTTTTTACACCATATGCCCATATTGCTCTTTCCTAAGGTCCCTTTGAATCTAGTTCAAACAAAAGCCATGACTGATCATGGCTGGGTTTCTGAAAGGTGTAAACATCGCAAGTGCAGTGCCTCCCAGCAAACAAAGAGAAGCATAATGACAATCAAACACAACAAGTCTATCTTCAGCATTTACCTAAGATTAGAGCTGGTCCGAATCAAAAAGCTGGTATAACCAAAATGTGCTTTGCCAGGCTCATCTATTTGGGTCTAAGACTTGTACCTCAGCAGCATACAATAATCATCTATGACTTTAGGTAGCTTATTAGACTGCTATTAATTCACAGTGTTTGCAGAAATGTTTTAATATTTTCATCCCAAGCTACTCCTTTTCCTTTGATGAAAACAATTTCACAACTATGAAAAGACTATGGAAAATATGGGGCAAGAATCCCCAGGGGAAGCCCTGGATAGCATAATTGAAAAATTCTCAGCACAAGCATTCAATTGAGCTGAAACTAAAGTGAATGAACAGGAAAATGGCCCCGAGCATCTAATTTCATGCACCTGTGAGAGCAGCTCCTAAGTGTTGCAAACATGCAGAATCTCAAACGTAAATCCAGATCTTCCACAAGACAATTTACCAAGCCCTAGCTTGGAGGCTCCATAAGATGGAATTTGAGATACAAAGTGTATAAAATTTAGCATATACATTTAAAGAGCAATATTAGCACATGAAAAGAAAATGGAAGTGCACTTTATTGGAGATGAACAGGTAATTGTACTTGGAAGGTTACCCTGTTCTTCAGTAGTGCCATCCATAAGAAAAAGGAGGTGGCGCATGAAGGACTGTGCTCACAGTAGCAGGGCAATTCCTGGACTAATGGAATGAAGCTAACTTTGAGTGCTGAATTTAGCGGGAATGATTTGTCACCTTTCAGTATAAAACATTCATTTGTTAACTATGAGCAATAATTAGCTCAAGGCACAATTAGTACAATAACTTCCAGTAATTTTGGTCAGTGAAGCCCACATTTTGCTCATAATATTTAATAAAATATTAAAAAGTGTGACTACTTTTATATAATCATCTTTAAAAACCACACTAAGTTATTTTAATCAATATACTTGTTTTAAGTAAAAGCCATTTAATCTTCTGACTTATACATTAACCTTCCATTAAGTATTAGTGAAGAAGTTAAATGCACCTTAGTCAATAATGCTAATGCAAGAACTGTTGTATTACCTATGGAGAAATGTGTATTCATATTATGTTAAAGTGGCTATCCTTAACGATTAGCTATTATATGTCAGGAAACGGATCATAAATTTGAAATATTCTGTAGGAAAATGAATTATAATGTTGCAACTGAGTTCTCTGTGCTGTAATAATTTTGAAATGAGGTCATCTTCTTCTCCTGGTCAGTACTTCTTAAGGCAATGATATTGAAGTGATGAAGATACCCTTGATGATACTTTAACCTCGCCTTGTGGTTTCACATCTTGGTAGGTCATAAATGAGACTGGTAATTGTACTACACTAAAAGAAAATATATGAATCTACCCACAGGTATATGAAGAAGTTGTTTTAGCATAAATTCTCATTGCTCTATTTCTACCTAGAAATACCTAACTGTACTATTTAGACCAGCAAAATGCTACTGCTGTGCAAAAGATTTCTCTGAGTTTTACCTGAATTACATATCAAACTACCTGCTTACAGACCACGTTTTATATAACTTTTTCTGCCTTACAGGTATAACTTTTCTACTTTAACAGATTTTAGGATACATTTTTTACACTAGCTTGGAAAAATGTTTTCATGATGGGATAGTCCCTTTCCTCCAATTCTGGCCTGTGTATTTGTGCTGTTTTGTTCCTGTGAGAACTGCTGCTTCTGCAGATACTACGTGAGCTGATTCAGACACCTGATCTAATATCAAACTATTTTTTTTTTAAATGAAAATATTTTTCTCTTGAGTTGGCCATCAAGATAATTTTTTCTTTAGTTTTCTGGCAGCTAAGGTCAGTATGAGGGGTGGGGGAAACTAGTGGGCAGGGAATTCTTTCATCAGTAGTCCATGGTTAGATTAGATTTCTTGTGATGCAAAATGTTACCTACATGATACATGATGTAGGTGATCATGAAAGAGACAGCAAAAATTTGCTCACATGGCCACTCAAGATCTACAAAATATGTTGTAATACAAAGTGTTACTTTCAAGACATGAGGGGGTAAAAGTGAAAGGGAAAGTGTACGTACATTTGCAAATAAAAATAAAACAATTTTGCCTGTGTTTTGAGGATAAGCTTCGGCAGTTCTCAGGATATCGTCTTTTTAAATTGTTGAATTTATTCCCTTATGACATAGTGCTGTTTTTTTTCTGGTCCCTTTCAGATTTTTGTTTCAGCACTGTAAATGATTATTCTACTCACTTTCACCTCTGCTTGTCCTTTCTCTTTCATTTGAGTACCTTCTGCTGACTTCACAAAATTGTGTCCCTGAATCCTTAAAGGCACATTTTGTGGATTCAGTACACTTGAAGGAAACCAAGATCTCAAAGGTAGAATTTAAATGTCTGTTAAATAATTAAATTGCAAACACAGATTGACATTCATATAGCAATATAATATGAGAATTTGTATCAAAACACTGAGAAATCTCTCCTATGAATTCTATATATATATTTTAATATTTTTGAATTTAGGAGCTTTTTTCCTACTCCACAGACCAATTTCACATTTTTCTCACTATCTTCCCTCTATAGTTTAAACTAGAAAGACATTTAAATTACTATGTAGAACACACTCGCAATGGATCGAAGATTCAAAATACCTTCAAATTCCTTCAAAAACACCAAGATTTTCATTCAGGGTTCATTAAAATAAAAAGTTAGACAACTATTTCCACACCTTCCTTACCCAAATATCTAGTAGTTCCTTTCATATAAAAGCCTATGATAAGCTCAAACACAAGCTCTGGCTGTGGTCACTAAGGTCACTAGACAATTGCAGTTACAAGCTACTTGAAAATGTCATTACTTTCTTATAAAATATAAGACTTGCAACTGAAAAGTAGTGGCTAGTCATTTTTTTTTCTGAGACAGTATTGTGAAATACTCATAACTTTACTCTGTCTTCCACATGGGAAAAGTTTGATAAAAAACACTGAAATTGTTATTTCCCTAACAACAGTTGGAAAAAAGAAGTAATAGATTATCAGTATCTCTACAGCTACTTGAAATGTACTACTTTGAAACAAGTAGATTGTTAATGCAAAATAACCTTGCATTATCTTAAACTGTGTTTCTGAAAAAAATCACATATATTTTCCTTTATCTGTAAAATTCATTTTATCTGGGAGCACTACAACACAAAGCACATTTGTTTACAAATACTAAGAAAAGATGTTCCCAAAATTTTCTGTACTTGAAACATAATATGAACTGAAACTATGACACTACAGAAGACCACTCTTCTGTAAAGCTGAGATATCTCTACTACCTCTCTTTTCAATTTAAGTTGTCAGTTTTGGTATCAAAGGGGTATCATTTGAATGCCTATGGCAAATACCCTCTTCACTATTTGTTTCTTTGTGATTCACTCGGAGTTCAATCCTTTTGTTACCATTCTGACACCAATGTTTCTATGGTGCGTTTCATTATTTTTAATGGGTGAGAACATTAAGACAAGGTATTAACGATCAACAAACAATTATCAACTCCAACTCTCCTCTTTAGCAATGTATTTGATTTATGGTACTTATTCCTGATTCTTAATCGAATGAAGTTTCTAACTTTTAATCTTTTAGTAATCCACATTTAAATTTTAAAACCTAATTAGGAGGTCTTAGGGCACCCATTTCATATTCTCTCTTCTTAATTTCTCCATGGCTGTTCTTTATAATCCTTTCATAAGAGTGTCATTTTAATTACTTCAGGTTTTCTTTCCAAGTTCTCTTCATGCATTTCACCTCGTCTTGGGTTGATTTTTATGCCAATTCTGTTATATATTCCTATCACGTTGGCCTATATGCCCAAAAGGTGTTTGTACCTTTAAATGTAACCCGGAAGAAGGAGCAGGGGTTGCTGGGAAGGCGGCGCGGGCAGTTTAAAAGCTGGCACTGCCACGCAGTCGGGGCTTTTTGAGCTCGGCTTCTGCTCTGCTTGGTGCCGCGGGAGTCCTTGCTTGCTGAGTGCAGCGGAGTTACGTTGTTGCTGTTTTAGCTAGCTTGGGTTTGTTAGCTTGGCAGCTTTCTGCGGACAGACCCCCCCTCCGCGGCTCCTGCGATTCCGCTCCTGGAGCAATCCGGCCGGGAGAAAAGCCGCGTGGCTCCATCTCGTCCGGGATTCCGGAAGCGAACAAGCCAAGCCGCAACAGGAACACCGAGCCCTCTGATCCATCAACAGGGAAGAAAGGACTGTAATAAGGTTTTTGGGTTTTCTTTTATGCCACTATGTTACGGGAGAGGCCACTGGGTTCTTTTGTTTTTTGTTTTTTTTTTTTTCTTTCCCGGGGACGGCAGCCATTTTGTCTGCGCCACGTGGCGAGCTGGAGTTTCACATCGACATTTCTGGACTTTTAAATACTTAACGGTTACTTTTCATCTGTGTCCTCTGGGCACTGTGTTTTGTTAATAAACTACATTTTTTCTCTTCACTTTTTGCCTGGCATCTATTTCTTATTGTTGGGGAAAAATTATCAAATTTTTTTTACTTCAGAGGAAACGTTTCTCTGTAACGTTTTTCTCTGAAAACATTGTCTCAAAACCGAGACACACCTCATAAAAGTCTTCCACATCTTCTTTTTCAGAAGCTCCTTCAGGAACAGAGATGTTTCTTCAGACTCTGCCTCATCTTTATCACTCTCAGTGATATGTGATGAGGACTGATGCATCACTGAATGATACCACTGTCTGCCTTTTCCCTTCCTTTTAGGTTGCTCAGTTATACCGTCAGGAAGCCTCCCATTGCTGGTTTATGCTGGGCATAGGTTTATTTCATACAGGAACACATCCACCTCCTGTAATAGTGAATCACTGGTTAATAATATCTTTGGTCAGCAGAGTCCACAGAATAGAAATCCATCTCTCTGTGCTATACGTGTAGCAAAGAATTTTGTTGCAACCCGTAATAAATGTAAACATCATAAAAACAAAAACCCACCACTCATACGATGGGAAAAGATGAGAATATTCAAACTAAATCACACTGTCTCATCATTTAAAAAACAGGAAATTTTCTTCAATAAATGCCTGTGTGATCCTGTGTTGTACAGCACAAGGCACATGACACAGAACATGATTCTATGACTCTTAACTATTTGAGCTAATGCTGGATCTAAAGCCAAAAAATATTAGATTGGACAATTTTGTCTCTCAGCACCCACTTCCATTTAACTGCCTGCCCTGGTGCTCCCAAATTCCTCAACTTTGCCACTAATCTTCCTCTTAATCTCCCAATACTGAAGACCTTAGGTGAAAACACTTCTTCCTCTTTTCTCTCTGCTTCCTACTCATCTAGTCTTTCAAATATTACCATTCATTTTTAAAATATTTTTAAAGTATACCTTTTTTTGCTGCAACTACAATGAAGTCTTCTGTCTGGGCCATCACTCATATAATAATAAAAAAAATATATATATTTTACCATGGTTTATTTCCACCATTGACGTTGTCTTCTTGGTCTATTAGTTGGATTATATTAATTAGATTCTTTCTTCACTCTGCGAAAACATAAAATTTAAAAATATTTTATTGACATATTTAAATAATATATTGTTAAAATGTGTCTTCTACTTGTTTAAACTTGATCTTAAGTCTTAGTTTTTCAGTTACTTCACTTTCTAAGCTCCACCTGTCTGCTTGTCCAGTTTTAACACCACATCACTTTCAAGTACCTTTTCTTCATTAACTTTTTAGTCCTTCCCTCAGTTTAGTAGCTGGAAAACAACTGCTTCATTAAGAATGTCTATGAGAAATGTATTTAATATTAAACTCTTTATAGCTGTAATGATCTTACATAAAAAGAAAACCTTCACAAAGAAAGACAAGGCCTCTGCTGATAACAACATCAGCTAATGTAGTTGACAGTAAAGGCCAAGTTTTCAAGAACCTAAGAGCATGTGACCCTGAAAGCTCATCTGTTTATGTTTTCGCTCTGTTCTAAGGTTAAAAGGAGAATTTGTCTTTATTCGGAAAAATCCAAGTAAATATTTTAAAATCATGTCTATGATTGCCAGCGTCTGTGGCCCTGGTGAGTTTACTTACTGCTAAGCAAGGTACCCTAGAAAACTGTTACAGACAGTTTTTAAAATAGATGTTGCCAAAGTGATACAAAAACAGGATTTTGTCACTTTGCTGGAATCTTGTCTTTTAATTTTTTTTTCTTTGTTACAGGAAAGAGGAAGTAGTAAAGGAGGTGTGATTTGCTGCTTAGTTTAATCTGGTGTTTCCAATATGCAAAATTTCACTAAAATTTAAATCAGAAAATAATTTCAAAAATCGTGTAAATCTTTTTTATTATATCACTTTGTTAATTTTGATGCCATTCAAAATTTTGCATCTCTTTGTGTTGGAAATCTATGATATATCTACCAATGTGCTTGAAATGAATAAGCCCAAGCTCTATCTTGATATGGAATTAAAAGAGAGAGATATTAGTTATAGGTGTCTAACCCAAAGTGTGTGAATTTTCCTACTGATGATAATGGAGGCCATTAATTTTGTCTTCTTAAAGATGGGTATCTCCATAGACCCTTCCTTGAACTTTGCTCTCATTGAAATCACCCTGCTGATTTCAGGAAGAAGAGAACAGGTTTATTAGCAGGGAGTGTCCAGTGTAAATAAATCTACTTGTTTTTTTCTAAAATAAGCAGAGAGTGAAAAGGTTTGCGGAACTACAGCACTTCTTGTAGAGAACACTTTGGAAAGTTGACCGGGATTGAT
>VKON01000205.1:350133-363560 GCA_009741485.1 Malurus cyaneus samueli
TGGATCAAAGCCAAAAAATACATTAATTGGACAATTTTGTCTCTTCAGCGACCCACTCCATTTAACTGGCTTGCCCTGGTGCTCCAAATTCCTCCAACTTGCCCACATAATCTTCTCTCTTAACTCCCAATATGAAGACATTAGTGAAACACTTTTCATTCTTTTCTCTCCTGCTTCTACTCACTAGTCTTATAATATATCATTCATTTTTAAATATTTTAAAGTATACTTTTTTTGCTGGCAAACTACAATGAAGTCTTTGTCTGGCGCCATCACTCAATAATAATAAAAAAATATATATATTACCATGGTCTTCTTAGAGAAAATTACTTTGGTTTATTTACCATTGAACGTGTCTTCTTGGTCTTATTAGTGGATTATTTAATTAGATTCTTTCTTTCACTCTGCCAAACATAAAATGTTAAAATATATTTATTGAACATATTTAAATAATATATTGTTTAAAATGTGTCTTCTACTTGTTTAAACTTGATCTTAAGTCTTTAGTTTTTCAGTTAACTTCACTTCTAACTCCACCTGTCTTTGCTGTCCAGTTTTTAAACAACCACATGCACTTTCAGTACCTTCTTCTTCATTACTTTTGTCCTTCCTCAGGTTCATTTAGTAGCTGAAAACAACTGCTTTC
The DNA here is from genome assembly GCA_009741485.1 of Malurus cyaneus samueli. Taxonomy (NCBI): domain Eukaryota; kingdom Metazoa; phylum Chordata; class Aves; order Passeriformes; family Maluridae; genus Malurus; species Malurus cyaneus. Next base: position 350,780 of record VKON01000205.1, read on the forward strand.
ATTAAGAATGTCCTTAGAGAAATTGTATTTAATATTAAACTTTTTATAGCTGTAATGATTTTACATAGAAAAGAAACACCTTCACAAAGAAAGCACAGGCCTCTGTTGATAACCAAATCAGCTAACTGTACGTTGACAGTAAAGGCAAGTATAAGAACCTAGTAGAGCAAATGTCGCCCTTGAGGAAGAACGCTCTCAAGTCGTTTTATGTTTGTTCGCTTGTTCTCGTCTCTATAATAGTCTTAATTAAGCGAAGAATTTGTCTTATATCGGATAAAACCAAGTAAATTAGTCTTTAAAATCTCATGTCTATGATTGGCCAGCGTCTGTTGGCCTGGTGAGTCTTACTACTGCTAAGCAAGGTACCCTAGAAGACACTGTTTCAGACAGTGTTATCAAAGCATACGAATTTGCCAACAGATACCATAATAAACAGGACAATTTGTCACTTATGCGCCCTGGATCCTTACTTTAAATTTTTTTCTTTGTTACAGGAAGCAAGAAGGAATATAAGAAGGTGTGATTTGCTGCTTAGTTTAATCTGGTGTTCCAATTGCACAAATTTCACTAAAATTTAAATCAGAAAATAATTTCAAAACATGTGTAAATCTTTTTTATTATATCACTTTGTTAATTTTGATGCATTCAAAATTTTGCATCTCTTTGTGTTGGAAATCTATGATATATCTACCAATGTCTTGAAATGAATAAGCCCAAGCTTTATCTTGATATTGAATTACTCGCACTCAAAATAAGACATTTAATTCCTATTTTAAAGCAGTTTTAACCTTTTTATTTTAACCTGCTGGAGGCTAAGCCTTTTAAATAATAGGTGGCAATCAAGTTGTATCAATTAATTTCCTATTCTATTTTCACAGAAAATATTAATAACAGTTCTAATGTAAACTTACAGATATGCAAATAAAAATTTTAATTTAAAAATTAAAAAAAAAAAATTAAAATTTAAATTCTTGCTTATGCTTGTCCTGTATTCATAGAGGAAGGAAGAAGCAGCAAGAGCTGCGTGAAGGTCAACACAAGCAGTTTGTTAATCTGCTCATAAATACCTTGACCCAGGGCCTTTCCAAATGTCAGTCCCAGTCTGACACTTTTTGTGGCTCTAAATTTGCAGCTGTTCAACCCGGTGAGGTTGGTAATCAAAAATAGGAAATGCTAAAAAAAAAAAAAAAAAAAAAAAAAAAGGATACTTGCTCTCTTTAAAAAAGCTGGGAAACTAAGGCTTTGACTGCGCAATTTACCTGACCAATTTTCACTCCTAAACCTTACTGTCAAAATCCTAAACATTCATTTTCAGCATAATTTCTTTCACTTCCACTTTTTTGTATTTTTGGTACTCCTTTCTTGACATTCTTTGCATGAATGCTAATGACAATTTACATATTACTATTTATATTATTTTCATAATATAATATTTGAAATGTCTAAGTGTAATTTTCATTGTTCACTTTGGATAGATACCTTAGCTTGTAATATAACCTTTTGAAAAGCGTCCAGTCTAATCAAGCTTTAGTTCCTCCAAAGGGTCTTTTCTGGGGGGACTTCCATTTCCGGTTTAGCTCTCCTTTAAAAAAAAAAAAAACTTCATTTTTTTCCAGGGGAAAAACCCCCGAAAAATTCTCTTTTTCTCCTTTTTTTTCCTTTTTCCCCCCCCCCCTTTTTTTAAAATTACTGGGATTACTTTTTACTGGGAGAGAATAGGCTTACAGACAGAAAAGGTGATTTATGTCCAGGATTTTACCCTTTTGTGGTCCATGCTGGAAATATTATTGGCATCCAAATTATTGTCTATATTGCCTGTTTTCTCCAAATAAATTAGAGAAGATAATAAATAACAAAGATTATAAGTCTGTCTTCCGGGAAAACAAAAAGGACTCACTTCTAAACTTTAACACAAGAAAATATACGGTGTTTTTAAGAATATTTAAGCTACTAGAGTAAACATGTTAAGAAATCAAGGCAAACATATTTATTAGAATGCAGCTTGTACATTTTCTTGTAATGTATTCAAGATCTATTTTTCCTAATAGCTGTCTAAATTATAAGAGAAGTAGGAGCTGCTTTTTGTGTGTGTGTTTAAATGGAGACATTTCTTGATAGTTCTTTTAGGATTTTCGTCAACAGATCTAAGAAATTATTCTCTTTATTCTGCAAAGTACAAGAAATATTCCTTCTTTGGAAACAAATAATTTCTCCTTTTTAGTTAAAACTAGAAGATATCCATCTAGGCTATTATCTTGTACCACAGACTTCTATACTGTGTTAAAGTTTCTACTTGATTATTTCTACTTTTTTAAGTTAGACAACTAACCACTAGACAAATTAAAATTCCACCTGGCATCCCTGATTCTACCTTGTTAGTTTGGTAATATAACTACTCTATTCAGTCCAGGAAATATTTTCTTTATTCTAAGAAATACTTCCAGTTAATATTTTGTCAAAATTAGCAGTATTTATGCAGAATGTATTTATAGTTCAAAACCGATAACACATTTTTTTTCCCTCAAGATTTGCATCAATACTGCTGTAATATGATATCAGTATTGTAATTGTTAAGGATAATTCAGAATACGAAACTCTAAAAAGTAAGACCACTGAATTTTGATCTTTTACTGAAGAAATCAACCTACTGATCCATTTTGCATTAGTATGAACAGATGAGTTTTTACACTAGCTTGTGGAAATAGTTCTGCAAAGCAATAGTGAATCAACTTACAGAATTTCTCCAGCAATTTAAGAGTCCTTATGCAAAAATAAGTTTCCCATTAACTTCAATGCAACTACAAAAGATTTGCCAGCTCTTCCATTTTTACTGTTAAGTGAGAAAAAGCAGACAATCACTAAAGTAACACTCATGGAGAGCAAGCAAGAGACAAAGGAGAAATTAATACAATTGAAAAATGTTTTTAAGAGGAACCAAATGTGGAATAAGTTTGAAGGTGGTGTTACTGAGCACTAACAATTAATATGAAAGGAAAGCACCACTACCAAATTAACTGAGAAATCTTGTGTTTGTGAAAGAATTTCATAAATTTAAAAAGTTTATAAACCTTGTTACTAAAGTGTGGGTTTGGAGAAGAGAATAGTCTCAGTAACGAGAGGATAAGTGAAAGGGAAAGTGTACGTACATTTGCAAATAAATAAAAATTTGCCTGTGTTTTGAGGATAAGCTTCGGCAGTTCTCAGGATATGTTTTTTAAATTGTGAATTTATTCCCTATACTAGTTGCTGTTTTTTTCTGGTCTGTTCATTTTTGTTTCAGCACTGTAAAATGAATTATCTACCAATTTCACCTCTGCTTTCCTTTCCTTTCTTTGAGTACTTCTGCTGACTTCATCAAATGTGTCCCTGAATCCTTAAAGGCACATTTTGTGGATTCGTACACTTGAGAAACCAAGATCTCAAAGGTAAGAATTTAAATGTCTGTTAAATAATTAAATTGCAAACACAGATTGACATTCATATGCAATATAATATGAGAATTTTATCAAAACACTGAGAAATCTCTCATGGAATTCTATAATATATTTTTAATATTTTTGAATTTCGGAGCTTTTTTCCTACTCATCAGACCAATTTCACATTTTCCTCATATTCCCTCTATGTTAAACTAGAAAGACATTTTAAATTACTATGTAGAACCACTCGCATGGACTCGAAGATTCAAAATCCTTCAACATTCCTTCAAAAACCACCAAGATTTTCATTCCAGGGTTCATAAAATAAAAAGTTAGACATATTTCACACCTTCCTTACACCCAATACTGTAGTTCCTTTCATCAAAAGCTTGATAAGCTCAACCAAGTCTGGCTGTGGCTCACTTAAAGGTACTAGACAATTGCATACAAAGCTACTTGAAAATGTCATTACTTTCTTATAAATATAAGACTCACGTAAAATAGTGGCTAAGTCATTTTTTTTCTGAGCACAGTATTGTGAAATATTCATAACTTTACTCTGTCTTCCACATGGGAAAAGTTTGATAAAAAACACTGAAATTGGTTATTGCCTAACAACAGTTTGGAAAAAAGAAGTAATAGATTATCAGTATCTCTACAGCACTGAAATGTACTACTTGAAACAAGTAGATTGTTATGCCAAATAACCTTGCATTCTCTTAAACTGTTTTCTGAAAAATCACATATATTTTCCTTTATTCTGTAAAATTCCTTTTATCCTGGGAGCACTACAACACAAATGCACATTTGTTTACAAATACTAGAAAAAGATGTTCCCAAAATTTTCTGTACTTGAAACATAATATGAACTGAAACTATGACACTACAGAAGACCACTCTTCTGTAAAGCTGAGATATCTCTACACTCTCTTTTTCATTAAGTTGTCAGTTTTGGTATCAAAGGGGTATCATTTGAATGCCTATGGCAAATACCCTCTCACTATTTTGTTTCTTTGTGATTAACTCGGAGTTCATCATATCTTTGTTACCATTCCTGACACCAATTTCTATGGTGCGTTTCATTATTTTTAATGGGTGAGAACATTAAGACAAGGTATTAACGATCAACAAACAATTATCAACTCCAAACTCTCCTCTTTAGCAATGTATTTGATTATGGTACTTATTCTGATTCTTAATCGAATGAAGTTTCTAACTTTTAATCTTTAGTAATCACATTTAAATTTTAAACCTAATTAGGAGGTCTTAGGGCACCATTTCATATTCTCTTCTTAATTTCTCCATGGCTGTTCTTTATAATCCTTTCATAAGAGTGTCATTTTAATTACTTCAGGTTTCTTTCCAAGTTCTCTTCATGGCATTTCACCTCGTCTTGGGTTGATTTTTATGCCATTCTGTTTATATTCCTATACGTGGCCTATATGCCAAGGTGTTGTACCTTTAAATGTAACCCCGGAAGAAGGAGCAGGGGTTGCTGGGAGCGGCGCGGGCAGTTTAAAAGCTGGCACTGCCACGCAGTCGGGGCTTTTTGAGCTCGGCTTCTGCTCTGCTTGGTGGCCGCGGGAGTCCCTTGGCTTGCTGAGTGCAGGCGGAGTACGTTGTTGCTGTTTTTAGCTAGCTTGCGTTTGTTAGCTTTGGCAGCTTCTGCGGACAGACCCTCCCGGCTCTGCGATTCCGCTCATGGAGCAATCGGCCGGGAGAAAGCCGCGCGTGGCTATCCATCTCGTCGGGATTCCGGAAGCGAACCAAGCCGGCAACAGGAACACAACCGAGCCCTCTGATCCATCAACAGGGAAGAAAGGACTGTAATACAGGTTTTTGGGTTTTCTTTTTGCCACTTGTTACGGGAGAGGCCACTGGGTTTCTGTTTTTTGTTTTTTTTTTTTCTTTTCCCGGGGACGGCAGCCATTTTGTCTGCGCCCGTGGCGAGCTGGAGTTTCACATCGACATTTCTGGACTTTTAAATACTTAACGGTTACTTTTCATGCTGTGTCCTTGGCACTGTGTTTTGTTAATAAACTACATTTTTTCTCTTCAACTTTTTGCCTGGCAATTATTTCTATTGTTGGGGAAAAATTATCAACTTTTTTACTATCAGAGGAAACGTTTCTCTGTAACGTTTTTCTCTGACAAACATTGTCTCAAAACCGAGACACACCTGCATAAAAGTCTTCCACTCTTCTTTTTCAGAAGCTCCTTCAGAACAGAGATGTTTCTTCAGACCTGCCTCATCTTTATCACTCTCAGTGATATGTGATGAGGACTGATGCATCACTGATATGATACCACTGTCTGCCTTTTCCCTTCCTTTAAGGTGCTCAGTTAACCGTCAGGAAGCCTCCATTGCTGGTTTATGCCTGGGGCATAGGTTTATTTCATACAGGAAACACATCCACCCGCTGTAATAGTGAATCACTGGTTAATAATATCTTTGGTCAGCAGAGTCACAGAATAGAAATCCATCTCTCTGTGCTATACGTGTAGCAAAGATTTGTTGCAACCCGTAATAAATGTAAACATAAAAAACAACCCACCACATCGACGGGAAAGATGAGAATATTCAAACTAAATCACACTGTCTCATCATTTTAAAAAACAGGAAATTTTCTTCAATAAATGCCTGTGTGATCTGTGTTGTACAGCAACAAGGCACTGACACAGAAATGATTCTATGACTCTTAACTATTTGAGCTAATGCCTGATCTAAAGCCAAAAAAATTAGATTGGACATTTTGTCTTCAGCACCCACTTTCCATTTAAACTGCTGCCCTGGTGCTCCAAATTCCTCAACTTTGCCACTATCTTCCTCTTAATCTCCCAATACTGAAACCTTAGGTGAAAACACTTCTTCTTTTTCTCTCTGCTTCCTACTCATCTAGTCTTTCAAATATTCCATTATCTTTTAAAATATTTTTAAAGTATAACCTTTTTTTGCTGCAACTACAATGAAGTCTTCTGTCTGGCCATCACTTCTATAATAATAAAAAAAATATATTTTTACATGGTCTCTTAGAGAAAAATACTTTTGGTTTATTTCCCCCATTGACGTTGTCTTCTTGGTCTATTGTTGGATTATATTATTAGATTCTTTCTTCACTCTGCGAAAACAATAAATTTAAAATATTTTATTGACATATTTAAATAATATATTTTAAAATGTGTCTTCTACTTGTTTAAACTTGATCTAAGTCTTAGTTTTTCAGTTACTTCCTTTCTAAGTCCACCTGTCTGCTTGTCCAGTTTTTAACACCACATCACTTTCAAGTACCTTTTCTTCATTAACTTTTTAGTCCTTCCCTCAGTTTAGTAGCTGAAAACAACTGTTCATTAAGAATGTCTATGAGAAATGTATTTAATATTAAACTCTTTATAGCTGTAATGATCTTACATAAAAGAAAACCTTCACACAAAGAAAGACAAGCCTCTGCTGATAACAACATAGCTAATGTGTTGACAGTAAGCCAAGTTTTCAAGAACCTAAGAGCATGTGACCTTGAAAGCTCATCTGTTATGTTTTCGCTCTGTTTCTAAGGTTAAGGAGAATTGTCTTTATTCGGAAAAATCCAAGTAAATATTTTAAAATCATGTCTATGATTGCCACGTCTGTGGCCTGGTGAGTTTAACTTACTGCTAAGCAAGGTACCCTAGAAACTGACAAACAGAGTTTTTAAAATAGATGTTGCCAAAGTGATACAAAACAGATTTTTGTCATTTGCTGGAATCTTGTCTTTTGATTTTTTTTTCTTTGTTAACAGAAAGAGGAAGTAGTAAAGGAGGTGTGATTTGCTGCTTAGTTTAATCTGGTTGTTTCCAAATGCAAAATTTCACTAAAATTTAAAATCAGAAAATAATTTTCAAAAATCGTGTAAATCTTTTTTATTATATCACTTGTTAATTTTGATGCCATTCAAAATTTTTGGCATCTCTCTTGTGTTGGAAATCTATGATATATCTACCAATGTGCTTGAAATGAATAACCCAAGCTCTATCTTGATATGGAATTACTCAAAATAAGACATTTAATTCCTATTTTAAAGCAGTTTTAACCTTTTTATTTTAACCTGCTGGAGGCTAAGCCTTTTAAATAATAGGTGGCAATCAAGTTGTATCAATTAATTTCCTATTCTATTTTCACAGAAAATATTAATAACAGGTCGTAATGTAAACTTACAGATATGCAAATAAAAATTTTAATTTTAAAAATTAAAAAAAAATTAAAATTTAATTCTTGTTATGCTTGTCCTGTATTCATAAGAGGAAGGAAGAAGCAGCAAGAGCTGCGTGAGGTCAACACAGCAGTTTGTTAATCTCTCATAAATACCTTGACCAGGCCTTTCCAAATGTCATGTCCCAGTCTGACACTTTGGTGGCTCTAAATTTTGCAGCTGTTCAAGCCCGGTGAGGTTGGTAATCAAAAAATAGGAATTGCTAAAAAAAAAAAAAAAAAAAAAAAAAAAAGGATACTTGCTCTCTTTAAAAGCCTGGGAAAATAAGGCTTTGACTGCGCAATTTACCTGACAATTTTCATCCTAAACCTTACTGTCAAATCCTAAACATTCATTTTCAGGCATAATTTCTTTAACTTCACTTTTTTGTATTTTTGGTACCCTTTCTTGACATTCTTGATGAATGCTAATGACAATTCATAATATACTATTTATATTATTTTCATAATATATATTGAAATGTTAATGGTAATTTTTCTTGTTACTTTGGATAGATACCTTAAGCTTGTAATATAACCTTTTGAAAAGCGTCCAGTCTAATAAGCTTTAGTTCCTCAAAGTCTCTGGACTCATTCCGTTAGCTTTAAACTCATTTTCAGAACCGATACAAGAACCCTTTGACAGTTCACAATTACACTGACATTCCAGGAACAGTGGGCAATAACAGAAAGCATTGAAAAATGTATCAAAAGGAATGTTTTGAAAACATATTTTGAAACTGTAAAGTAAGGATGTTCATTAGCAGAATCGATACATTTTCAAAGAATCCAACTCGAAACTTCTTAAACTTTAGATTCATCTTGTTGTGATTTAACCCAGCCATTAAGTGACTACCAGTAGCTGCACACTCACTGCTCACCTCTCCACCCACCTAACTAGGATGGGGTAAAAGAAAAACATAAAACTAGTAGGTTGAGATAAAACCAGTTTAATAATTAAAACAAAGTCATATATGTTTATAATTAATAATATTATGATGACGATGATGACGACAATGACGATGATGATGAAGAATGGGATAAAACCCGAAAAGCACAGTAGTACAGTTGCTCAGCATCTGCTGACTGATGCCAGCCCCATCTCCAGCAGTGATTGCCCCTCCCAGCGCCCTCTCAGTGCATACCCTGGCCATGTCTGTCTGTGTGTGGAATATCCTTTGGTCAGCTCTCCTGCTCACCTCTCTGCTGCCCTGCCCTCTTGTGCACTGATCACTGCAGAGCACGGACACTGAAATGTCCTGGATTTAGGGTGAGCATGCTGAGCAACACCCAAAACATCTCTGAGTCACCAGCAGTCTTCTCATACTGAATACAAAGCACAACAATGTACCAGCTACCAGGATGAAAATTAACTCTATCCCAGATTTAATCTGATCATATCAAATTGAAAATAAAAAAAAAAATTAAAAATTATAAATTCCATTATTACAGTGGTTTTGATTGTTTCCAATTTAAGAATATTGATAGAGGAAAATAAATATTTCCATACAATGCATATCACTAAAGAGATAGGAATAGGCTTCTACATGCACTATGTGGAACTTTTTTTTTCTCAGTTGATATTTTCTCCTTTGTTATGATTATTTTTATTGACTGGCAACAAGACTAAAAGCAATGTTGAGAAGTGTGGAGAAAATTTGTTTATGAGTTCAGCTAATGATGTGTGAAGTGTATGATGTAAATGGAATTTTTTTTTCTGCATCTCAGTGCATCATTACAGAATTACTAGGAAAACAAATATAATCCTGAAATTGGAATTAGAACATGAAATAATTGGTTCTATGTCCTCAAATCTTAGAGTGTCTATACAGGTATGTTTGAAAAGTATAATACATTTTTTCTTTATTCACAAATATTTTTTCTTTCTGACTTTTTCTCTAGCCTGCTCCTAGGCAGGTTTTTGTTGTGTCTCTGAATGACAAGTTTGCAAATGCTTTGGAGATAACTTTAATATTAAATAATACTATATACTAATATTATATACTAATACTATAATACTAGACTAAAGTTAGTATTATAGAGTTCCAATAGCCCAAATAGCTCTCTGTTTCCATTCCATTTTGATTGATTTAATGAGGGATCTAAAGAAATAATTTTCTGTGTATGCCATAATATTAAGGTGAAGACAAAGAAACTATTCAACTTTCACAAATCAGTTGATGGACCAGATGTAAAATCAATTAACTCTAGTGAAGTATAACCTTGTATGGTTTGCTACAGTTTTCATTCTCAGCAAGATGAGCCTGGCCATTGCTTGTGTTTCAGAAAAGCGTTAATCAAAAAGTTATAAAACTCAAATGATGAGGGAATCCCCAGGAGTTTGGAGTTCCAACAAATATTTGAAGGGTCAGATGTTTATTGCACTTCTCCAGACTAAGAAAATCTTGCTTTGATTAATAACTCACCATTTCCACATGGCTTAAATCTTTAATGAAACATCTTCTTTGTTCAGCCTTTGTGTTAATTTCTGTTCTTTTAGATTTTGAGGGGATGAAAAGTCACATGTCAATGGCATCCCTCTCAAAATCAGCATATAGTTACCTTCAGCAATTTCATCACATACTTCCTATTACTCTTTCATGCCCTTAAAGCAAACTTATTTCTTGATACATTTTTAAATTCACTTTTTGTGGTTTAAATTTCTTGCAAGTATCTCTTTCAGAAGTAAAATTACACTGAATCCAGCATAACAACATTTTCTCAATTATAAATTGTTTCATTTGATCATACTTTTCTTATCTGCAAAATGTCTGGATCTGAAATATTTTGAAAGAATATCTGTAATAACAGTCATCATCACCTCCTACTTGCATGTTCATACTGTGAGATTACTTAGTATCTTCTTTATATGAAATGTGTAATTTTCAGGCCCTAGTTCAATAAGTGTCTAACCAAAGTGTGTGAATTTTCCTACTGATGATAATGGAGGCCATTAATTTTGTCTTCTTAAAGATGGGTATCTCCATAGACCCTTCCTTGACTTTGCTCTCATTGAATCTACCCTGCTGATTTCAGGAAGAAGAGAACAGGTTTATTAGCAGGGAGTGTCCAGTGTAAATAAATCTACTTGTTTTTTTCTAAAATAAGCAGAGAGTGAAAAGGTTGGGAACTACAAGCACTTTTGTAGAGAACACTTTGGAAAGTTGACCGGGGATTGAAAAATTACTGGGATTACTTTTTACTGGAGAGAATAGGCTTACAGACAGAAAAGGTGATTTATGTCCAGGATTTTACCTTTTGTGGTCCATGCTGGAAATATTATTGGCATCCAAATTATTGTCTATATTGCCTGTTTTCTCCAAATAAATTAGAGAAGATAATAAATAACAAAGATTATAAGTCTGTCTTCCGGGAAACAAAAAGGACTCACTTCTAAACTTTAACACAAGAAAATATACGGTGTTTTTAAGAATTTTAAGCTACTAGAGTAAACATGTTAAGAAATCAAGGCAAACATATTATTAGAATGCAGCTTGTACATTTTCTTGTAATGTATTCAAGATCTATTTTTCCTAAATAGCTGTCTAAATTTAAGAGAAGTAGGAGCTCCTTTTTGTGTGGTGTGTTTAAAATGGAGACATTTCTTGATAGTTCTTTTAGGATTTTCGTCAACAGATCTAAGAAATATTCTCTTTATATTCTGCAAATACAAGAAATATTCTTCTTTGGAAACAATAATTTCTCCTTTTTAGTTAAAACTAGAAGATATCCATCTAGGCTATTATCTGTACCACAGACTTCTTAACTGTGTTAAAGTTTCTACTTGATTATTTCTACTTTTTTAAGTTAGACAACTAACCACTAGACAAATTAAAATTCCACCTGGCATCCCTGATTCTACCTTGTTAGTTTGGTAATATAACTACCTCTATTCAGTCCAGGAAATATTTTCTTTATTCTAAGAAATACTTCCAGTTAATATTTTGTCAAAATTAGCAGTATTTATGCAGAATGTATTATAGTTCAAAACCGATAACACATTTTTTTTCCCTCAAGATTTGCATCAATACTGCTGTAATATGATATCAGTATTGTAATTGTTAAGGATAATTCAGAATACGAAACTCTAAAAAGTAAGACCACTGATTTTGATTTTCTTTTACTGAAGAAATCAACCTACTGATCCATTTTGCATTAGTATGAACAGATGAGTTTTTACACTAGCTTGTGAAATAGTTCTGCAAAGCAATAGTGAATCAACTTACAGAATTTCTCCAGCAATTTAAGAGTCCTTATGCAAAAATAAGTTTCCCATTAACTTCAATGCAACTACAAAAGATTTGCCAGCTCTTCCATTTTTACTGTTAAGTGAGAAAAAGCAGACAATCACTAAAGTAACACTCATGGAGAGCAAGCAAGAGACAAGGAGAAATATGGAAATGTTTAAATGGACAAATGTGGAATAAGTTTGAAGGTGTGGTGTACTTGAGCACAACAATTAATATTGAAAGGAAAGCACCACTACAAATTACACTGAGAAATCTTGTGTTTGTGAAAGAAATTTCATAAATTTAAAAAGTTTTATAAACCTTGTTACTAAAGTGTGGGTTTTGGAGAAGAGAATAAGTTATAAACTCATAATTTTTATTGTAGCATCCCATAAAGGAATTACAATATCCCCTTTTATTAAGAAATGCTTCATTTCCATCAAGGAAACAAACTTTTCTTCGTAGGGATATTTTCCAGTCTCACATGTCCACTCTCCAATTTATAAAATAGCATCATCAAAAGGTCCCTAATACATAATCATACATTATACACATTAATATATACGCTAATAGTTACTCTCATCTTGCATATTGGACTTTCATCAAGGAATATTTCTGAAGGTTATAGCACAAAGTTCTCTAGACAAAATAAATCAATCATATTTGTTTAATTATATGTACTGTTAATAACATAATATTGGTATGCATATTAAAAATAGTTTCAGAATTGTTATAGATTGGTAATAACAAAAAAAATAACCACAAACAACAAAACAAACAACAAACAAAAAAAACAAAAAAACAAAAACAAAAAAAAAAAACCAACAGAAAAAAAAAGCCATCCAAATCAATCTAAGTTCTCCTGAACATATAAATTATTCTCGATGGTCTTGTTCTTTATGTGTTGATTA